>PVHP010002349.1:36222-91136 GCA_004024765.1 Zapus hudsonius
CACACCACACTCACGATAAAGGGTCAAGGAAAGAAACCTTTCTTTTCCCTCATTTCTGGTGAAGCCAATAATCCTTAAGCAAATTCCAGGCTCTGCTTCTCTTCTCCCATGATCTGTTCCCTCACTCTATTTTTACAATATTGGGAATTGAACCCAAGGCCATGTTCATGATAGACAAGTAGTCTGCTGCTGAGTTCCATCCTATGTTCCCTGTTTCCTCTCCGTTATGTTTTTCTGTTTTCAAATGCATCACTTATTGGATTTCCAGTTACATTTGACACAGGATCCACTTGACTCTGGTTGACTTCATGTTAACCTAATGACCTTTGCAAAGATTCTATTTCCAAATAAGTTCACAGTGACCAGTGTCAATGGCACAGAGATCTTTTGGGGGAAACCGTTTATTGCAAGTACACCCTGGAGAAATAAGTGTGAGTGACATATCTGGCCAAGCTGAAGACTATGTTGAGGAAGGCCTGAAAAAGATTTAACAGTGAGTCCCTTTGTTTTATATGTGTTCTTCTGCAAAGGGATGTGCCTTAATGAGCTTCCATTTTGTGAAATGGCTTTCTAGGTATCGTAGAAAAATGAAACAAAAAATCAAAGTCAAAGCTGATAATGACCTCTTTGGCTTCCTCCTTCCATGGCCTGCAGCCCTGCTATTTTAGCTTGATGCTGACTCAGAGATGAGGGTGGGAGGTACTGGCTGAAAATGCCTGGATGTTCTGGCATCACCATGGTCTTCCTGAAATGTCTCTTTCCCTAGGCTGGCTGCTTGGATTACAACCCATTCGGTTTGGGGTGAGTTGTGGCCCTTCTTGCAGAGTGAAGGGGTACTGAGGGAGCGTGAATGTCATGGGGACTAACCCAGATATTCCAAGGTTGAGATATGAGAGCAGGCAGAGCTCTGGAAGAAGTAATTCAGAAACAATTGGTCACTCTGTTTGCACTGCTAATTAGATTTTGCCCAGCACATGAATAGCTTTGGATTTATTGATATTTACCATGACAGGGTCATGTTCAGCACATTATTGATTCTGGATGTCGAACCCTTAGATGCCGTTTTGGTGGATGAAAAGATTACCATAGAATACTAATTGGCACACACACACACACACACACAGAGAGAGAGAGAGAGAGAGAGAGAGAGAGAGAGAGACTCCTGTCTGCAGAATTGATAACCAGCACCAGTTAAAGTGCAAAATTAATCTGAGCCTATCCCTAATTTTATCAGAAGCAATATAGTGATATTTATTATTATTATTATTTGTGTATGTGTATGCATGTGTGTATGTGTTGCTGTTGCACATGGCTGGCACCCATGGAGAGACCAGAGGATGACTTCCAGGTTTAGCCTCATCTCCCATCTCATTTGAGGCAGGGGCCAACTTCATCTAGCTCTCATGTTGTTGCTCTATTTGCTAAACTCACCAAGGGCTTCCTGTTGCTGTCATCTGGGGATCTAGTTAACATCCTGAGACTCAATCAGTGAACACTTTATTCACTGAGCAATCTCCCCAGCCCATAAACTAGTAATTTTTTTTTAAAAAATTAATTTATGAGAGAGAGAGAGAGAGAGAGAGAGAGAGAGAGAGAGAGAGAGAGACTGGAGAATGGGTGTACCAGGGCCTCTTGCTGCAAAAAATCCTCTCCAGACACATGTGTCTCTTTATGTCTGGATTTTATATGGGTACTGGGGAATTAAACCTGAGCCACCAGGCTCTGCAAATAAATGGCTTTAACTGCTGAGCCATCTCTCTGGCTTGAAAACAGTAATGTTTGAAGTGTTACTAAATAGCTTGTACTTAGCACAGATTGGAATATTTTAAAAGGTGCATTGTTGTCTATTACTGTATGAATCATATGTAGTTTACTTCTGAGAAAGGCTACATGACCCAAGAAAGTCAAAAGGTCAGGACCAATCATAAACTAGAATGCTTACCCAGGAGGAAAATCACCAATTATTGTCTCCTGCTTTAAAACAAATACACTTGCATTGTGTCCAATGTAATCAATTTAGTTGTAAAACAGTGAGCTCTGAAAACAACGTCAAAGTATTTCCAAAGTATCCATGATGGTTAATATCAATCATGAACTTGATTTAATCTAGAATCACCTGAAAGACAAATCTCTTGCCGTGTCTCTGAGGGAGTTTCTAGCTTAGGTTAATCAATGTAGGAAGATACACCTTAACTGTGGGCAGGGCCATTCCCTGAGCTGGGGTTCTGTTTTGGTTGTCATACTGGTAAACATCAGACATGTGTGTATGTTGACTCATGTTTGTCAACAGGATTACAATAGTCATTCTTAATATTCTGAGGTGAATGTTAGGGGTTTTAGTAGTGTGGGCCAAACTAATGTTCAAAGTTGTTGACATCCATAACCTCCTGTTTTCACAGGCATCTGAAAATCACATCGGAATTCATCTAGCCACAGCCCTCAAGAGCTATCAGCTGCTTTCTGCCCAACAGATATGTTCCCTGGAGCATTTTGCCTCTTGCTCCTGGGAACTGTAAGTCATGAACCCTGTCACTGACCTTGGCCTCTTCAGGCTGGTCTTTAATCACTCCCACAAATCAAATCATCTAAAACATTTATTTCAAAAATTTCACTTTAAATGATTCAACGATGAGTTAATTCATCCTTTTGTACAGCTGTATCTTTCACATAAACATACATAAAATGATTTTCACCAAATAGACCCATAATTTTCATTTAAAATTTGCCAGAAAGATGGATTGGGAGGATATAGCTCAGTGGTCCAGAGCTTGCCTAGCATGGAGTGTACTCTGGGTTTGGTCTCCAGTACTGCAAAATAATAATAATAATAATAATAATAATAATAACAGAAAAAAAGAAAAACTATAAGAAAAAATATTAACAAGAAAATCTTTTACTTCTGAAGTCGGAGGGTCTCTGGAATGATGACTCTAACACCAGTAAGAGAGGAAGAGAAGAGATTTATTCTGGAACGGTCCACAGGCCAATATATATATATACATATATATATATATATATATATATATATATATATATATATATATATTCTTTACCAAGGTGAAGGGGGGCAGGTGAGCAAAGCAGGTAAAGCAGGACTTTCCAGAAACAGACTGTGTTAGCATATCCAAGGTGGGACCACCAAGGAGGTGAGGCTGAGCACTGGGAAGAAATAATTCCAAAGCACTTTCAAATTGCTGAACACCTGGCTTTTGAGGGGTCCAGTTATTAGCACTATTTTCAGGTTAACATCTATATTTGTTTCCTCCTTCTTACTGTTAGGGGACGTGTGAGTCCCCGAAGAGGTTGGATGTATCTTAACATTTAACAATATTTTAACAGTTGGTCTATTCCATCTCCATCCAGTTTTCAGGCAGTCTCCATTTAGAATGAGTCAACAGATCAATATTTCACATTCTGTCTCTCCTACTATACTTCCACCATCTGAAAAACAAGCAAGATCATTGTGTCAAAGAACTAGGAAGATCGGATTAAAATTTAACAAAAATTATTTTAGGTTTTAGCAAATGATTTCTGAAGTTTTATAAGTTGTGCATGTTATATTAGTGTTAGTCCATGCCCCTTGTGGCTCTGACATGATCACTGGTCTAAGAAGGGTTGAGTTCCTCATTGAATTGCAGGTTCTGTCTGTCTTGTCAGCAGAGTGGTCCAGGATTTTTCTATACACGGAGTCACTAAAAAGCCTTAGGTTATTAGGAAGCACAATAGGCTAGGTTATTATTGTGGATATACTATCTAATTTCCTGAGTAGCTTACAAGCAAACTCAGTAGGAAATCATATCAATGTTGGTTTAAGACCTATCACCTAAACCATGGCTTGAAGTGTGTTTCCTTCAAGCTGAGATAATGAAGCTCAAATTCCTCTCTGGATTTTAAAGAAAATGACCAAGTTAAACATTAATAAGAGCCTTATTGTTATGCTGTTCAAGTGGATTCCTGGAGAGTAATGTGGTAATTTCACCACTGAGCACCGATGCCCCTCCTGTTAGTAACTCTGAACTTTAAGCCGATACTGAGAGTGAAGGGTGTCCTTTCATGTTTTCTCATGAAGTTGGGAATTAATTTGTTTTTCACATCAAAAGACACATTAAATGTGATACAGCCAGAGAGCAGAACACTCTTATTTGCTAGATTATCTCTTTTGACACCTACAGACAGCTGATACATGCCCATCATCAGGGCACTTTAATAGGTCACAGTACCAGAAAAAAAAAAAAAAAGGAATTTTAAAGCTTGCATTGGTGCCCACTGGATATCATCCAAATACACTGTGTGCAACTTTGTCATGCACGTCTGACACTTTGGAAATTGTCCTGTAGGGTAAAGAGTCCACTGAGCTCACCTGTTTCTGGTCTTGTGTGATTCTAGTGTCCACGAGATGATGACATCCAATCCAGTGTCATGAAGAAGCATTGCTAACGCTGTCCACAGAATCAGGCTTTTCACTGGGTCTGACAGACTTACATATGCTATTTAGTACATCTTCCAATGAACTATTTTAGAAACAATAGCTTGTTAGAGTAAATTTAATTTCATTGGTTCATGATTTGATCCATGTGTCCCCCACAAACGAATGTGTTCTGAGTGATGGATCCCCAGCTGATAGCAGTTCGGGTATTAGAACTTAGCTGGAGCTGGTTTGTTGGGGCAGCCTTATGGGGGTTATAAGCCAGCTTCCCCTTGCCAGTGTTTGGCACACCTTCCTGCCATTGTTTGTAGTGCTGTGGTGGAGGTGATGTCCACCACTCTGCTCATGCCATCGTTTTCCCTGCTAGGATAGAGTCTCCCCTCAAGTCCATAAGCCAAATAAACCCATTCCTCCGCAAGCCGCTTTTGATTGGGTTCTTTCTGCACAGCAACTAGAAAGCTCACTACAACAATTGTTTTGATAAAAAAAAAAATATGTATGTAGTTTTAGTTGTCAGAAAGAATGGAGATATCCTTTTGGATGGATGGCATTACTATTTGAGTTTTGACGCAGAGAAATAGGACATTTCCCCCTCAAGTTCTGCTTTCTATATGATTTCAAGTTCATGAACTTTTCCTTCAGATTCTTCCATTTTGGGCATCTTTTGTTCAAGCTTTTATCCCCATGGCCTCAAATTTCATCAGTTCCATTTTGAATTGGAGGTCTCAGAATTAAAACTACTCCAAAAGAAAATATAGAACAATCCAAACACGAGTTCATCTTTGTTCCTCTATGACATTCCTGATGCTGGTTACCTTTTTGTTACATGAGTGAGTTCTGTCACAGCTCGGATTGTCCTAAAAGCGGTGTCAGGATGAGCCAGCTGGACTTTCTGTAGCTCCGTTGACACATCTACCCAAGGTGTCTCCCTTTCATCATGTCTTATGGTCTGTACAAATCCAATTTCTTGAGGGCAGCCTCTTTAATGAAAGGCCCCACTTCCTACAGTCCAGATGGGAATACAACTGTCTCCCTCTAACAGCTGGGTTCTAATTACTGCACATAAACAGACATCATCTGGAACCCAGCCATCTCGCCCTGGATGCTATCCATTTTCGAGCTGACCAGGGTCACTTATGACTAATGACAGTAGTCTTTTGCCAGATGGAGTTGGCAGAGTCAACATCCTATGTAAGCAGCATTTCAAACCAGCCCTGTGAACCTGGGAAAACAAATTGCCTAAACGTCTGTCTCTCGTGCCTTCATCTAATTTCCATGATCTGCACGAAGCCTTCTCATGTCATGACATTATTCATTTGTTGTCCATTTAACAAAGTCACAGAGAGCTGTGTATTATGGTCACAGGCTTACTTAGATTCCCGTATGTCTCTATCTTGCATTTTTATGGGATAAATGAGGTCCTTTTGGGAAGCAACTGTTTAATATCTGAATTATTCAAAGCAGTAAGTACAGAGAGTTGACATTGTTGAATGTGTAGAGAAAGTAATCACTGAACCATTGCAGAGGCCATCCAGTCCTGCCCTATGATCTGACAAAGAGGGAGGACAGTGAGCAGGACAGTCTCCAGAGAAATGTGGGTCTGTCACATCTCTTTCCCAGAAGTCCAGGGTAACTGGCTCACAGCCCTCATCCTTACATACAATGGGACACCATACCCATTTAACTTCCATTCTTTCTTTTTTGTAGAGTCTGGAAATATTTTATTATAAAGTATTATAGAGCTTGAAAGAAGGAAAAATGAAGCAGAGCTCTTACAAAACAGGAGGGCTCCCAAGCAGGTAATCTCTGTTGTTCTTTCATAACTTAAGGAAAATATTCTAGGTACAGATAGCATAGGCTGACTATAATAGTATATTTAGACTTCCAATATTAAAGTTTTATTCCCTATGCTTTTGGACCAATCCATCTTACCATGCTTGTTAGATCTCATAACCAATGATCAACAGATTTTTTCTTTTCAGTTGCAGATAATATGTTCGGGAACTGTAGACTATGTACATGACAACATTTGAAGTTATCTTTTCTATTCTTTGACTACAGTGTGCTAGGTACCTTGTATAACTCCATTTGGCAACAGAGAAAATTGAGACAGAATGAAATTGTGATTTTTCTGAAGGTTTCACAGACCCTGAGACCAATTCCCACATTTGTCATACTCTATGTATATTTTGGTGATGAGTTTTTAAAAAAGACACTAGTTTTTGGTTTGGGTGATAAAGCTGAACACTGTCTGTTCCCATTTCTAGGTCTGGGAATGGTTGCCTAGAAAGTTAGTTTAAGCACTTGCTAAGGATGGATCCATGGCTGGCCAATTGAAGAGGGAAGTTGTCGTAGAGATTGCTAGAGATGAAAGTCTTGCTGTCTGCTTCCAACAGCAGTTCAGGAGAGAGGAGGCCTGGCAGTGTCTGGAACATGCTCCTTGCAAGACTAAAGAGTGAAACAATCCATGAACATTAGCATGAGGAAAGGTATTAAATTGCAAGATGAGAAGTCATGCAGATAATCCTGAGGGGGTATGGAGCAGGGTGAGGTGAGTCACAAAGGAAAATCAGAGACAGAAAACTCTGGGGATGCACCACGTAGACAGACAGTGTCACCAGCCAAGAGGCATACCCTGAACACACTTTTCCCCTTTCAGCCAGGACAAAGAGAGGAACAAGACTACAGTGATTGGAAAGATACTAGTACAGCAGTTGATCCAAAAAAAGCCCTGCCAAGAATCTTCATGCATATTTTTAATTTTATTAAGAGATGAGTTTTGCAACCTTTGTGCGTATGTGTGTACATATGTGTTTATGCCTGATGTGTATATGTATCATGTGTTTATGTGAGTGTGGCTGTGCCCTAGCTCATGCGTAGAGGTCAGAAAATAACCATAGAAGTCAGTCCTCACATTCTTCCTTGTTTGAGGCAGATTTTTTGCTATTTGCAGCTGTATACACCAGGCCAGTTGGCCTGTGAGTTCCCAGGGATTCTTCTGTCTCCTCTACCTTTCACCTTGCTCTGAGTTTTAGACACACATTACCATATCTGGTTGTATGTGTGTGTTGGGGAGCCATACTCAGGTCTCCATGTTTGCACTTCAAGTGCTTTACACACCAAGCTATCCCTCCAGCTGCTGTTTATTTCTCTCTCTCTCTCTCTCTCTCTCTCTCTCTCTCTCTCTCTCTCTCTTTCTAGAACACTTTCCTACTGTCTTTTCCCTCTTTGAGTGAAGCTCATCTGGTCCCAGTCCTCGGGGTTGTCCTGTCCCTGCTTGTCCTTCTCATGGTGACTGGCTTTTGATATATACCTTATCGTAGCATGTTTATACTCCTTTGTGTGAACGAGAGACAGAGAGAGAGGGAGAGGCAGAGAGAGAGAATATGGGGATATGGATGTGCCAGAGAATCCTGCCACTGTAGGTGAACTTCAGACCACATGTGCAACTTTGTGTATCTGGCATTATGTAGGTACTGGGGAATCAAACACTGGCCATCAGGCTTTGCAAGCAAGTGCCATTAACTGCTAAGCCATGTCTCCAGCCCTATGTTTATTATTTATTTATTTATTTACCTTGTATTCTCTACTCAGATATAAACTTGGTAAATCAGCAAGCATGTCTGTTTTGTTCACTATTGCTCACTGTAACTTTGGGCCTGTCCACAAATATGTGCAGAATGGTGAATGAATAAAGAGAGGTCAGGTGCAGAGAAGAGGAGATAAGTCTAGGGGCTCCATGAAATTGGGCTGGGGAGTAGAGAGGGGAGAAGAAAGATCGCTTGTGTTAATGACTGTGTGTTCATCATTTAGCAGTAGCGAGCTACCTAAGCTCTCTGGTACCAGACATTCCACCTGTATCACAAAGACAGATGTGTATTTAAAAGCCCGTGAAAGATGTCATCACAGGGAGCACTTCTGTCCCCTGACATAAGCTACTTGGAAATGTTGTTTACCAAAGTGCCCTCATATAGAACACACCCAAAACAGTCGTAGATTTGACTAGTTACTCTCAATCAAACCTTTGATGGTCTAGAATTAATTTGTAAAGGATAAATTGTTCTATTGAGAGGAGTCATGCAGTTTAAGGACATAATTTTCCTTTTGCTCCTCAAGCAGAACAAACACAGTTTCTCCCCTTCCCAGCAGCCCTGATCTTTTTCATTAAAGAAAATTCTCCCACACATGTTTCTGCAGAGGGAATATGATTACGGATGACTTGGAGTCACACTCTAGAAGTCTCTGATTCAGAGGACTTGAGACAAATACACTGAACTCCATTTTCCAAGAGCCAGGCTCCCTGCCCTGCGAAAGCCCTCAGCTGCCTCTTTCTTTGTGTTTTAATTTGATCGTTAATAAAGAATATTATTAAGACATGAGTTGTGTGCCTTACACAAATCCCTAAATGCAGACTTACATTGGTGAGGTCAGAGGGAGGGAAGGAGAGGCCTTCAGAAAATGTGGATCCAGGAAAACAGGAGGGAATGAATTACTTTCTCCTTCCGGAGGCACAATGGAACAGCAGCACGCCTCTTATTAAGGGGCCGTCTGCCATGTGGGTCTCGTTAGAGGGCTGGATTTCCCTCCTATTTATCAATTATTGATGCCTACTTTCTCTTTCTTCCTCCTCAAAATGATTCTCCTTTTGTCAACCCTGACTCACAGCCTCCCCTCATTATCCAAGGGCAGGAGCTGAAAACAAAGTCTGTGTCAGAAAACACACACACACACACACACACACACACACACACACACACAAGCCTTCATAGTCATTTTGTCACCTTCTTAAATAGAATCATTTGGGTGGTTCACTTTTTGATTTTGATTTTTTTTTGATTTTTGATTTTGAGGCCATTTTGTAGTAAACTTCTGCCTTTTACCATGGATACTTCCATTTGGTTCTGGTTTGTAAAACTATACCTAAGAGATAAGAAAGAAAGTGATTGACCCTTCTCTTGATTGCAGAAGACAGCTTCATCTCCTGTCTTCAGTCTCTCTACTCCTCTCCTAAGAAAGAAAGGTCTGCTTTTAGAATGGCCAACTGTGAAAGACATCTCCACAGGGAAGGGCTCTGCTCCTCACTTCTTGTCTAAACTTCATCCAATCCTGTCCCATATCATATCCCCGTACAATGAGAAAATGGCCTTCTTGTTATTTTTACTGGTGGGCACATCCTGGCATGAGTGTCTCCGCAAATTCTGCACCCAGAGGACTTCAGGGATCCGAGGGGGGAGGGGGTGTGGACAGTGAGCCATACACACAGGTGAGGAGGACAGCAGCCCAAGGAAAACAATGAGAGATGACAAAATGACAGATCTGAAAGATGTGTATTAGATTCTCACCTTTCTCAAATAAAGCTAACATTTCCTTTATCCTGAAATTCAAATTGGTAAACTAACACCAGGGACCTTTTGTTCAGCCCTTTTGTTAAGTGCTGCTGGTGGAAAATACTGAGCAGAAGAAAAGCCAAGTAGGAAGGAGACAGTGAAGGGTACAGAGGGACATCCATTGTAGGATGATATATTGTGTGACATTTAGATTTTATTTTTAAGTAGATTTACAGTGCTCCATGTAATTTTTTTTTCTTCTCACGTTGACTCTTTTTTATTTCAAATATGCTTACACATTCTCCTCCAGGCTTGGTCTCTCTAACTGCTAAGGGGAGTGAGTCCATGAAAACGAGAGATTGGTTTTTACAGTCCGTGATGAATGAAGTTTAGGAGCAGATGCCAGAAAAGAGACCAGATAATCAGGTTTTCAATCTGCTTGCCTGCCTCCTCTCTCATACCCCAGTGTCAGCAATCATCCCGTCATTTCTAGGTCTTCCCCCTCCCAGAAAATCCTACGGAGGATAACGGGGACTCAAGCCACAATCAAAGTTAACTACACAAGCTGGCTGTAAAACGGTGCTGAGAAAATGACTGACTTGGATCATTGCACAGCTTTCAAAACCAAAGTGACTTAATAGGTTTCCATTTGTGGATAGAAATGTTGAGGGTGAAACTGTAGGAGGAGTGAACATCCCACGTGGCTGCTAGTCTGAGGACCGTGATTAGGGTAGAAGTACATTTGGGGAGAGAGATGCTGCTTGGGTGCTAATCATCTCTTATCTGTTGGTGTCTGATTTCATGAGTTTCCACACAGAATAAAATTTATCTCTGGGCTGTAGAGATGGCTCTGGGGTTAAGGCATTGGATTGCAGAGCCTGATGGCCTGGCTTCAATTGCCCAGTATCTGCATGTCATAGTCAGCCACACACTGCTGGGATGAACCTCCAAACTAGGCACGTTATAGGAGGAAAGGATTTATTGAAGTTACTGATCCAGGGGAAGTTCCATAATGGTGAAAGAGGCTGATCCCCTTTTACAGGTCCAAGCAGAAAGAGAAACTCATCATCAACCTCATTTACACACTAACAAAACAGGCGGTGGCAGGGGAGAAAGAAAGTTTCCCCCTTTAATAACCTTAGGGTGGAGCTCTTACAACCCTTTCCAGACTTGTTGACTCATTGAGTCTTGGGAATTTCCTTCCTGCTCTGCCTTCCCAGGAAAGGATATTTGTTTCCAGCTTCTCTAAATTTCCTTATATCCTGCCCCCTACTGAGAGGGCTGCCTTCCTGTGAACATCCTCAGAGACCCACCCAAAATTGCTTTAAAAAGAAAAAGGTCAAATTGACAAAAAAAAAAAAAAATCACACCACATAAAGCTAGATGAACAAAGTGGCACATGTATCTGGAGTTTGCTTGCAGTGGCAGAAGTCCCTGGGATGCCCATTCTCTCTCTCTCTCTCTCCCCTCTCTCCTTGCTAATAAGTGAATGTATTTTGAATTTTATTTCTTTGAGTTCTACTGATGTTTCTGAATGTGGGTCCCATTCTCTCACCTTGCTCCATGTCTGTGGTTAGGGACATTCCCCGTAACTGATGAGCTGGTGGAGCCAGACATCGCTGCCATAATAAAATCCTCCTAAAAAGAAAGCTGGCGACAACTTGAAGAGCTTTCTCTTATTAGTAGAGTCACATGTGCTGGGATTATTAAAAATAGTTCTGAGGAATGAGTTTTCAGGCAGTGATGAAGAGGGAAACAGTTATTTCTGAACAGACATAAATCACTTTCCTAATCCGCAGCTGCTCTCCTCCCTGCCAAAGCCAGTTCTACGGACGTGGCTCAGCACAATTCAGATCCAGCCTCCACTCAACCTGTCCTTTAGACCCTCTCTGGTCCATGCAAATCTTTCTATCGATTCCTCACGACTGTCTTCCTGAGCATATATTGGTACCTGAGAAGGAAGATACAACTCCAGTCCTTAAGGAAACCTACGGCTGCCGACAAAAGCATCATTCGAAATTGAAGGAGCTTTGCATGACCCTCCTGTTCAGCCTGTTTGCTCCTTTGAATTATCAGGAAAGGATAATCGGGCTTGGAAAGGATATTCCCAGAGGGAAATAGAAAAAGAACAGGGATGTAGAATCAGTATGTTTTTAAATCAAATTGAGCAGATTTTCCGGTGGCTCACCTTGCTACCTCACTTGTGAATTAACAAGTGGGGAGTATGTTTTGTGTGTGTGTGTGTGTGTGTGTGTGTGTGTGTGTGTATTCATGTGTGTACAGGTGTGTATGGATATGGAGGCCAGAGAACAACCCTGTGGGTTGTTTTTCAGGAACACTGTTCACTTCTTTGAAATAGCATCTCAGTGGCCAGGAGCTCACCTATAGGCCTGGCTGGCCGGTGAGCCCCATCTCCTAGTATTGGAATTCTGAGCAAGTGCAACCATATTTGACTTTTTCCAAATGTGTGCACTGGGATCTAGCACAATACATATGTACTGGCAAGTGTTTTCCTGACTAAGCTCTCTCAGCCCAAGAAGCAGTGGTTTTAATCAAATGACCAGGTGGGGTACGTTCCTTTCCCTTTGAGTTCCAGAGTCTAGTTACATACTAACTTGTATGTTGCTTCATGAGTTAAAAAAAGGGGGGGGGGAATCCGAATGAGCTATAGTTGTTTGTAGAAGTCCCTTGATGAGGATAGAGCTTGAAAAATCAAATGAAAAGTAAGCAAAGAAAATGATTCCAAGCGGCCAGCAGGGGATTAAATGTGAAGTGAGCAGTGATGAAACAGCAGTGGCTGAGAACTGGAGACCAAGCTGCTGTTCCAGAAGCTCAGTCCAGCAATGGGAGCAATTCCCATTCAGGAGAATTCAGTAATTGTCTTTCTGCCTCTACTCCCGTTCTCTCTACTCCAGTTCTTTTTCTTTTAAATATCTTTATTATGAAGAAGTACATACATTGTATGAGCAAATCTTGTGAAGGTGTCCCCATTTCCCTCCTCTCTCCCCTACCTATTGGGGTCCTTCCTCAGTGCATACTGGATCTGTCCATAGGAGAGGGGTTTATGAACTGCACCAGAGGGAGCCAGTTTCTCTTTCTCTCTCTCTTTTCTTTCTTTCCCCTCTGTGTATTGTCTTGATGATGATGTGGGTATGCTTGTGAGTTCAGGAGGTGCAATCTGAGCACACCTGTTGGTGGATCCGTTCTCTGCAGTGCCAGCCTAAGGCCCCTTTGCAAAGGTGTTCACAGTAGACTGGTGGACTTAACAGTCTTTTTAGAGATGGCAATGTGCTTTGAGCTGACCACTGTGCAGCACACATCAGAATTGATAGGAATGGACCTCATGCTATCTGTGCTTATGACAAAATACAAAAATGGGCATGAGGAGTTAGAGAAGCCAGGCAGAGACACCAGCTAGAATGATGCCATGGTAAGCTATTTATAAACAGAGCAATAAAGAGGAAATTCCTGAGGAGAAAGGGATCTAGGCACTGGGTATATGGTTTCAGCATTTCCCAGAGACTTCACATTGAACTTGAACCCAGAGACAATGAGGAGAATGCATGTGAATGTAAAAGGGCTTTTACTGCCCTACTTTGCTCAAAATCTTCAAGCTAATTTTATAGTATCAATAACTCTTGTTTATGTATTTCTGAACAGTGACCTCTTGGGGAAGATAGCATTCATTTGGGTGAAGTTGTAAAATGCACAATTTGTATCTGAGAACTAAAACTAGACAGCAAGTTGTTTGTATCTTTTTTTTTTAATCAAACATTTCTGGTAAAAGAAAAAAAATAACATTTCTCATTTTTATAGCCAGAAACAGGATATCACATAACGAGGATAGAACTTTTTGATTGTGAAAAATGATGGTGGGAATGAGCTGAAATGATAAATTCTCCACACACACTCAGAGTGCTACAACTTTGTGTCATGTCTATCTATTCTTCTTAGATGGCCTTAAGCTACATGAAAATATATGTTTTTTCCGCCGAGGATTGGGTCCAGACTGTTTGAGTTAAATATCAGGGTTGGATTTCTACAAGGTCCCATGGTTATGAGTCTCCACCATAATGCCACAAAATCACACCATCAATCTCGATAACTGCTTCCTTTTACGTTCAAGATTCGGGAGCTGCCGAGACTCAGAATCAGAAATATCATCGATGTGGCCTGGCAGGAAGGAAAGGCTTGCAATCCTATTGTTTCCTGAAACAAATTCAGTTTGGTATATTGTGCAATAATGAGACTGTATTAACCCAATTATAACAGTCGTGACATGAATATATGTCTTATCGGACAAAACTTATTTGTCTGGAAGTTGTGTGTATAAATTCATATAATTATTGTGATTTCAGTGAAATGATACATTAATTTCAGTAGTCAAAAAGGAATGTGGGAGACACAGTGGGGGATATAATTAAAAGCTCGGGGTTTGATTGCTATCCTTAGACCAACTCTCCAGAAGTTTCCATTGATGACTCCCATTCTCACTCAAGGACCATTTTCCGTTGTCTGTGGCTACGTTGACCACACCTCATTCTCTTTCTAGTATTCACCAAGAATGAATTCAGTCAAGCATTCTTTCCCATTATGTCTCTGTATATATATTTTTGCCGGATCACTTATCAATACTACATGGCAGCTGGCATCACTATCTTGAGCCATATTTCTGGCAGTGGGATGGGAAGCTTCGGTTAATAAAACAGCAACTCAGTTATGTAAAGAAAAATATAGTTAATACATTTAAGTTTAAAAACATAATAGTTTTCGGGCTGGAGAGATTGCCCAGTGGTTAGGGTGCTTGCCTGCAAAGCCTAATGACCTGGGATTAATTCTTCAGTATCCATGTAAAGCCAGATGCAGAAGTGAGGCATGCATCTGGAGTTTGTTTGCAGGGGTTAGAAACCCTGGCACACTCATTTTCTCTCTCTCTTCTCACAAAGAAATAAATAAAATGTTTTTTTTAAATAACATACAAAGGGGTGGAACCGGGTTGACTCCTAGGCTATCCATAACCCTCTAACCCATGGACTGATCCAGTTTGCCCACGGAGGAGGATACTTAGCTGATTGGGGACAGGGAAGAGGGAAATCGGGGAATTGGGGACATCAACACATTATTCACTCATTAAGTGTATCTAATTATGTATAATAAAGAAAAAATAAATAAAATAAAATAAATAAAAAATAATGGGTTTCAAATTTCCCTCCAGAAACCTAAATAATGTAGCCCCTATGGTTTCACTACCCAGGCATGCACATGGGTCCTGAAAGACAGCTAGGTTTTGGGGAGTAAGTACTGCACACTGAGGTACAATGAAGTGCAGAGCTTGAAGCAGGAGAGTGAGGAAGGGGCTTCTCCAGCATCTTAGTCATCATGAAGAAATCAGAAAGGGAGCATTGGTCCTGACTTGGTTTTTTGATATCATCATCTCCATCCTCTCTGCCTCTTTATATGCCAACATTTCCAGGCTCCCTTAGTTTTCTCTGAAATACCATTTTAAAAAATTTGCTTGTAGGGCTGGAGAGATGGCTCAGTGGTTAAGGCACTTGCCTCCAGTGCCTAAGGCCCCGGGTTCAATTCCCCAGGACCCACATGGGCCAGACCCACAAGGTGGTGGCCCTGGTGCATTCTCTCTCTCTCTCTCTCTCTCTCTCTCTCTCTCTCTCTCTCTCTCTCTCTGCTTGAAACTGAATAAATAAAATATTTAAAATATTCACTTGTAGACCATTAAATGCTCTTCTCGTCTTTGAAATTAGGCATTCTTAGGAACAGACCTAAGAAATCCAGCCATCTTGACAGCTGAGTTATACTAATCCACCAGGAAATCTTGACACACTTCACTGGGAAATTTTCAATTTGAAGTCCTTCTTGCAGGAAAAGAAAATACCCCAACATTAAATAGATATCAGTAATGTGCCACACTCATTCCTAATATTTAAATTTTTATTTTATTTATTTGCAGGCAGATAGAGGGAAAGGCAGATGGAGGGAGGGAGGGAGGGAGGGAGAGGGAGAGGGAGAGGGAGAGGGAGAGGGAGAGGGAGAGAGAGAGAGAGAGAGAGAGAGAGAGAGAGAGAGAGAGAGAGAGAGAGAGAGAGAAGCTGGGTGCACCCTGGCTTCCAGCCACTGCAAATGAACTCCAGATGCATGCACTACTTTCTGTACCTGGCTTTATGTGGGTACTGAGGAATTTAACCTGGTTTCTTAAGCTTTGCAGGCAAGAGCCTTAACTGCTAAGCCGTCTTTCCAACCCCCTATATTTTTTTTGAGGTAGGGTCTCACTCTAGCTCAGGCTATCATGGAACTCACTCTGTAGTTTCAGGCTTGCTTAAAACTCATAGTGAACCGCTTACATCTGCCTCCCGAGTGCTGGGACTAAAGGCATGTGCCACCATGTCCGGCTCATTCCTATTTTAAGTGTTAAATGTATCCACATGTCTTGTGTATCATTATTTAAGCATGAGATTGGAAATTTAATGTTCCCAAATTGAAAATGCCCCTGCTGTGGCACGTGTCCAGGGCACAGTTCAAGTCACCATTGGACTCTGTCTTGGGAACACGTATGTGGAAAACAGAATTATCTTTCCTTAGAGGGGAAAAAAAGCAGCCAACTCCTTTCAGTGTGTCAGGGAGGATGCAAACACAGGTGTGTGAGGCCTTATTTCTGATCATTAACCATTAACCCGTATCATATCTTTCTCTTTGTTTCTCTTAATTGCTGAAAACTCCCATGTTCTTTATATTAGAAAACAAAGCAGACTGTTAGTATTCATCTGATTCCTAAATAAATAGTATTTAAATGATGACAATTGAAAATACGTACCATTAAATATATTTATTCAAAAGTGACAAGAAATGTCACACTCTGGTCAAAATTTAGATTGTGAAAGTTTGATCAAGAGAATTCAATTATGATGGGAATAACATCAAATAACAGATATGACATCATTCAGTTGAATCAGGGCTTCACTGTTAAACTTAACCATAAGTTATCAAAGTTGAAATAATTTTCAAATAATAATCTGAAAAGAGTTTGCTCTGTAATAAAATAATCACAGAATTAAATTGAGGACATGAGTTCAATCCAGAAACCACTAAAGAAGATGTCACCAATATTAATGTAATTCAATTGAAAATGTCTTAATAATGGCTTCAGAGCCACATATGAACACCAACAGAATGGATCACCAACATACCCTCAAATTGTATGAGAATGTTCAAAGAATTCTACAGGAAATATTCAAGCAATAAAAATTATAGAAGAAAGTATAGGGGACAAAAAAAAACATCACCTTGTAGGGAAGATTTCTTACAGAGTACGGAAAACATTAATGGCGGAAATAAAAAACTTGTATACATTAAAAGACATCATTAAGGTTGAAAAGACAGCCCAAGGTAGAGAGGACATAATCTTAAACCATATGCTCTGCAAATATTTGTAGCCAGACTCTATAACAAACTTCTATCATAAATGAAAAGGTCAGCCCAAAGGAAAATATTCACAGGAGAACTTAGTAAGAGAGGGTACTCTACAGCCAGAAATGAGCAAAAGTTAATCTCAAAGGGATATAAATTTAAACAGTTAAAGTCCAATAATACCAAACTACAACACATAATTAAGGAGAGAGAGAGAGAGAGAGATAGGAGAAATATACCAAACTATTAGTATGAATACAAGAATATGGAATGAATGACTCTTAGACATTATGGTAGTTAGGTAGTCTGCTTTGTTAAATATTCTGTAATATCTACTGTAATATCTATTCTGTAATATCAACATATAACTGCATATGACATCTGTGCCTCTCCTGTATACAAGTATGCTTGAGAAATATACCCAAAAGAAAGGAGGAGTGCTTATATCAACTAAGGACATGCAAGACATTGCCAGCAGCATTATTAGTAACTCCCTCAAAATGAGGGAGCTATCTAAAATATTATCAAAAGTACAGTGAATAAATACATTGTCATAATTTTGCACCACGGAATACTATTCAGCAACAAAAATGCCTGGCCTTCAAAAGTGTAACAGTGTGGATGACCTCACAGACGTGTTACTGAGTGAAAGAAGCTAGGCAAAATGATTATGTAGTTCTATTCCATGCTTAAAAGCTTCAAAAAGAGATGAAACTAACCTAGGTATTAGTGGGTTTCCTTGGTTGGTGTAGGGAATGGCCTGTGACCTTGAGGACATGAGGAATATGCACTGTTTCTTGGTATGAATGCTAATCATACTTCATTCACTTTTGAACAGTGAGTGTGTTTGTGTACTTTTCTGGAAAATTGAATAGCATACATTTTTCTTGCATGGACACACCCACACACCCACACACACACAGACACACACACAGACGAACACACTCATTGTAATCAGCATATTCTCTATGTGTCCTCACTCTTTTCCCCACATCTGTCTTAGAAAGTAAGAAGGCAAAATCACCATGAAAGGAACACTATAATACTTCCATTTCCTTCTGGATTCTGTATGTGCTAGAATTTGCTATGTACTTTTCTGGGTGGGGACAATGTTAGGGAAAACCCTCAACAAAAAAAGACTCCTGACATTTCAGAATAAGAGTAGCCACAGCACCCTCTCCCCAGGAAAACTATAATAGTCTCTCTCTCTCTCTCTCTCTCTCTCTCTCTCATTGCTATGATGTGGATGAGCTAGGAATTCCAGGTCAAAGGATGCCAGAAGCAAAAGTGGACAGAGTGAAATCCTCAGTGGAAATATTTGGAATATTATCATATGATGAAGGGGAATTGAACAGCCTTGGCTAGAGGACCTAGCTTCAATCTGATGGGGAAGAGGCATCAGACCACTCCTCACAGCTGCTGCATTTGACAGTGAAAGCAGGCTGAGTCAGACATGTCAGCGTTGGATCTGTTTCATCAAGCAAGCCTCTCCTGTTTGTTTGCTGAGGGTTTTTGTTCTTTTTCAAGTTTTTTTTTTCATATTTATTGTCAACAATTTGACACATTGCATGGGCAAGTCTTATGATGGTACACCCCCATTTCCCTCCTCCCTGTCCCCAACCTGCTGAAGACTCTCCTAAGTGAGCTTGCTGGACCAGTCCATGGGATGGGGATTATGAGAGGTACCAGTTTTTTTTTTTTTTTTTTTTTTTTTTGTGTGTGTGTGTATTATTGCTGAGGGCATCCATGGTTCTGGGTGTTCTCCCCACCATGGCTCTTACAATCCACCCCCTCTTCCACTGGGATCCCTGAGTCATGGTGTGGAGTTTTAGGTTTACTTTACTGTTGAGATTTTAAGAGTCTCTGGATTTCTGCTTTAGATTGTGTTTGGTATCCTCAGTGTCTGTCTCCATTATCCTTTCACAGGTTATCTGACTTACTGTGAAGGTAGGTCTCTTGATCATCTCGCCACTTCCTCAAAGGCTTCATTTGGGCTCTAGATCATAAGTTAGGGTTGGCTTCCTACAGTTAGTTTGCACAAGGAAGCTACTGGCTACAATCCCAAGAACCAAGGTTCTGGTCATAGAAGAATGTTATCATCTTGTCTGCTGTCTCTAAGAATAGAGCTCTCTGGTCTAGCTTTTGTTATAGGGAATTTTTATGATTTTATAAATCAGAACTCAAATATAGTATCCATCTGCTCAATAGTCACTTTTCTTTTCCTGATAGCTTAGGGTTTTCCTTCATCCCTTTCATTATCTGAATCAGTTACCTTCTCGTTGCTGAAACAAAACATCCAACCAGAAGCAGCTTGGGAAGAAAAGGGTTAATTTCAGCTTATAATTATGAGGGGCAGTTTCGGTATTGTGGGGAAAGCATGGCCTGAGCAGAAAGCTGGATTAAGTCATCACATGTGAGCACGGAAGATGCAGCATGACTAACCTGGCCAGTTTTGGCAACTGTGCTTGGATTATAAAATCCCGAGGCCCACCCCAAGGAGCACACTTCTTCCCGCCAGGGTCCACCTCCCCACCAGCTGGGGATCAAGTACAAGACTTACTCACCAACACATGAAGCCGTGAAGGAGCATTTTCCATTGAAAGTTCCACACGATCTCACTAGTCTGGGTCTACTGTCCACTTAGTGGAGAACTATTCAGATAATTCAAGTTCAACACTGTTGCTGGATTCTGTGATTTCTCACAATAGTGATTTTATTGGTCACACCAGCCTTGATAATAGGCCAATTGGCCTATAACTTCACATGCAAAGACTACTTATAATAGGTAATGAACAAAAGGTGAAATTTTACATCCCTATTACATTCTCTATCTCTACTTTAATTAATTGAAATAATTAATGGTGATGGGATTTGTATTTAAGTCTTGGCGATGCCAGGCAAATAAATGTTCTACTGCTGAGTTGTATTCTCAGCAGCTTTCAATTTCTTTTTGTTCTAGATTTTGGAACCATTGTTCCTGAGAATGCACTGTGGAAAGTGATTGTGATGAAAGTTATCCTTGGAGCTCTCTCCTCCTGGACCATGGAGACTCCCTCCTCAGCATGAGCTCCAAAGAGACATTTGCCAAAACCAATGATCACATCCAACGAGCTTCCACGTTTACATTCCCTGTTAAATTGAAAATTAAATACCTCCTCCTGCTGCTGAAAGGGCTGGCTATGTGCATATTTAGATAACTTTTATTAGCTAATGAATCAGAATCTTGTGAAAGTCAGCATCTTCTGAGGTGCCAATTTACACACTTAATTAAAACTCCATTAAATTCATTTGCTACGCAAAATGATGATACTGGGATTTGGGGATTACAGGACTTTTGTTGGGAGAGAGAATGTGGTTTTTCTCTATAGAATGTGGGAATCCTATGCACAAACAAAGAGACAGTGGGACTATGTTTAAGTGGGATTTGAAAGAGAAAGAAGGATTCAGGGTTTAGGGTTAAGCTTGAGCCAGAGAAAGAGGGACTTGGTGTTTAAGAACAGATTTATTTTGCATTATATCTTGATTTGTACATATATAGGGTAGTAGTGGTTTGATTCAGATGTCCCCCATAAACTTAATGCATTCTGAATGCTTATGGGGGTTATAAGCCAGCTTCCCCTTGCAAGTGTTTGGCACACATTTCTGCCTCTGTTTGCAGTGCCGTGGTGGAGGTGATGTCCACCCTCTGCTCATGGCATCCTTTCCCCTGCCAGGATGGAGCTTCCCCTGGATTCTGTGAGCCAAAATAAATCCATTTCTCTCATCAACTGCCTTTAGTCGGGTTCTTTGTTATAGCAACAAGAAAGCTGACTCCAACATAGAGTTCTTAAACAAAACCACCTCAAAATAAGATCTTTGTTCCTTGATCATGAAATGATGGCTCTCCAGTGATTGTGAAGGCTCCACCCACCAGAAGCTGCACCCAGAGGCTCTACCTGTCAGGAGTATGTCTTGATATGGGTCAGGCTGGACAATGTGTCACTGACTCAGTTACTTCTTGGCATTATTGAATGTGCAAATCTATTTTTATAAAATTAGGAGATATGTGCCATTACATTCTTTGTTATTGGCCCACAGATTAGGGGACAAGGACGACTACCCATTTTTCAGTGTTTTAGGACATATAGCTGGTAATGTTAGAATTAATATGTGTTGTTATTTTTAATCCCTTTGGTCATTTACCTAGATAGATTGCAAGTAAGCAAAGTGGGTTAATATTAATGAAACAGGCAAAATGCATTTATTTAGCATTCAGTTTATGTATGGGCACTTACAGAGAATTGAGGCAGACCGTCTATCTAACATTTTCTGAGATGAAACATTTGCACATGAAGTCAAGGTCATGTATTAGTGTGGATGAAGCAAAAAATAAGTGTGTTGATAAAGCCCTAAACCAAGTCTGTAATACTCAGTGGTTACATGGACTGAGTCTAGCCTCTCTGGACCTCACTCTCTTTTTCTCTCAAGTAAACATAACAATGAGGACTATGAGAGCCGCTCTAAAATTATGTCCATTAGAGTATATCATAGATGCTTGCACATTGCCGTTCTATTAGCAATAGCTAGGGAATGGAATCACCCTGTCTGTCCATCAATTGATGACTGGATAATAAATATTTAGTAGTATATATATATATTATTTAATATATACTATTTAGTATATATATATATATATATATATATATATACATATATATATATATATATGCAGAGGAGTTTTTTCCTCAGCTGAGAAGGCAAATGAAGTTATGAAATTTTCAGATGAAGGATGGAATTTGAAAAAACGATGCTGAAATAACCTAAGCTCCAAAAGGTAAAAATTGCACATTCTCTCTCATATCTTAAGTTTAATGTTTATATGTAAGTAAATACATGGATGTGAGGGTGAATATAAGCTATCTTGAGACAGGAGACCCAGAGATGAGAACAGGAGGTGGTGAGAAGGGAGTAGAAGACAAATGTAGCATGCACTATGAAAGTTAAAAAGAGGTTATATCGAGAGGAACACACAGGAGATGGCATTGGGGAAAGGAGGGAGGAAAACCAGAAAATTTAAAACACTATAAGGAAATCTGTTTGTATCCTGGTAAAAAATAAATCAACTTTCAAAATCCCAGTATTCTGTATGTGATTAACCCTCTGTAATTATTTGCTGTTATGGGCTGGGACAGTCCTAGAGCAATTAGGCAGGAGAGATGTGGAGTAATTTGTATACAAGAAGAGAATGTGATTGGGTCAGATTGGTAGGTTGAAAATAGCTGCAATTGAAGGGAAGTAGGTAGCTAATTTGTGGGAAAACCAGGTGACCTGGAACAAAGGAGGCAGATAGGAGAGAAACAGTGCTGAACAGAGAAGAACAGCTTGCTGAGTGTTGTCACAAGGAGCTTGCCTGGCCCAGGAGGAAGGTGGGTGCTCCCTAAACTATCTGAATGGGGAAGGCACTGGCTCTACTTGCTGCTTTCTGGCACTGTGAGGATTCAATGGCATTCACTTCCTTCTGGCTACCTAGAACCATGTCCAATTGTAAACTCTCTGGAAGTTCCTCAAAAGAAATCATTCAAGAGGCTGGAGAGATGCTTTAGGGGTTAAGGCATCTGCCTGCAAAGCAGAACCCAAGTTCGATTCCCCAGTACCCAAGTAAAGCTAGATGCACAAGGTGGCACATGTGCCTAGAGATTGTTTGCAGTGGCTGGAGTCCCTGGATTGCCCATTCTCTCTCTGTCTCTTTCTCTCTGTTTGCCTCTTTCTCTCAAATAAATAAAATATTTTTTTTCAAAAAAGAAAACATTCAAATATGATTTTATTTTACATTCTAGGAATTCACATTGTTATCAGAACTTTCCCGAATGACATTATGAAAGAACAAATAAATTCTCTGATTCTTGGGTTGGGGAGATTTCCTAGTGGTTAAGGACATTTGCTTGTAGAGCCTGCTGGCCTAGGTTCAATTCCCAAGTACCCACATAATGCCAGATACATAATGTAGACTGTGTGTCTGGAGTTCCCTTGCAGTGGCAAGAAACCCTGGTGTACCCATTATCTCTCTCTTTTCCTCTCTGTGTTTTTCTCTCCCCATGTCTTCAATAAATATTTTTAAACTCTCTGATTGCTGGCCTACTATATGCCTGCACATTGTTCTTCTAACATCCAGAGCCTCAGGTCTGCTCTTTTTAAAAGAGGGGGTGTCTTTCCAGGTCAATGAGGTCAGATTGATGTTTGGTCATTTCTTTGGGTTTCTGTCCCCGCTGCAGCTTCTTCTTATGACAGTCCAGCAGTGTAGAACTTTGTATCATCACTGTTTGCCCATCTCTTCTCGTCAACTTCCCCCAAATTAAACATTCACGACTCACGTTTAACTCCCAAAATCCTTCTGGGAGTCTATCTGATCATGTATACAGTAGACTAGATCCTAAATACTTTGTTGACACTCATATTATTTGCATGTCATGTGTTTGTTTTGATTGTTTAAAATACTCCATGTTGTTGTCCTCGAAATGACGGACAACTGACATCCCCAAATCTGAAGAGACAGATGAATTTAATCACAGTTGAGATCAGCTACTAGGAAACAGAAGTCTTGGAACCATGCTGGGGCTCATATGAAGGCTGACATGGTAATTCTGGCAAATTTCTTACAGCTAAATGTGCTAAATGTGGGTGTGAGATTTCCCAGGGACCACATTCTTACAAGAATAACACATTCTTGTGGGATTATTCCATTACTTTTTCTTTCTGGAGTAGGATATTAAAATATCACTCAGTACTTATCTTACAAATGGGACCACTGTGTGTTTGATGTCGATCTAGACACCATCAGTTTCCTTTCTACTTTTTGCCTTTAGGCAAGTTCTCACTTATGTTTAATGTGTATAGAGGGATGAAGAGACTTTCTTTCTGTTCTCATTTCTGTCTAGGAATGGAGTGACTGGCATCGCTCATGAGGAGATCTTTGGTAGATATTTGAAATTATTGCATTTTGAAGATTGATTTTTTTTTTTTGTCCCCTACTAACTCCCTGGAAACATACTCAGAAGAAAACTGTCTTTTAATTTTTTATTTCTTACTCTCTGGACTTGTGTTACTTTTAAGGCCATCAGTTCAAAGTGGAAATAATTCTTTTATACGAATATGTTGGCTTAAAATAGGAAATGATAGTTTGATATTATTTTGGGAAAAGGCTTGGATCCCGACACTTTGTGTCCATTAAATCCTGAAGCGCAGGTTATATAAAAAGATTATATAACAAAGTCAGAAAACAGAACCGTGTAGAATATTAAAGTCCTTTCCCAGGGTGCCTGGCCTGCCTGGCAGGGTATCAACATAAGCCCCTGTACTGTGATTGACTGCAAATGAAAGACACAATATGACCCAGTGATAAACAAAATATCAGAAAGTCGTGAAGGGAATAAGAAATTGCACAGGTATAGATTCTCAGGCCCTGAGAAGTTTAGTGGGAAGTGCAGTAGATCTACATGGCCTGTGGTAGTCTAAGCTCTGTTCTTTCTGTCTCAGGGACACTTTGAAGGTCTTTGCTTTCATTGCCTTTTTGTATGCTACTATTTCTCTCTTTTTCTTTCCACTGACTCTAAGACAGGAACCAGTTTATTGATATATAGCCTCATAAAACACAAATCTGTTGTAACACAATGCATGCATTCTATTAGCATTCTGGTTAGTTCCCCAAATCAATTCATCCTTAGACTTTCCTTCCTACCATTCCACACAACACAAAGGGAACACTTGCCCAATTTTTTTTAAAGATGAGATTTCATTGAATACTGATGTATTTTAGGACCAAATCAAGGTTGGTGATTAAGATGCAGAGCATGAAAATAATAGTTAAAAATAGACCTAACTTGTCTAAGACTCAGGAAAGGAGCCCTGTGGTCAGGGCAGTGCCCACTCTGATGCTATTGAGGCAAATTAGAGTGTCCTTATCTAAGCTCTGGAAAGTTCTGGAGAAAAGCACACAAGGGCTCCTGATGTCTGAATGCACCCTTGCTCAAAATGAAGGACATCCCACACTTTTCTTTTGAGACATTACTTCCTAAATTAGTATTATATCAGAGTTTGTGGACAATACACATACAGCCCCATGTGTGCCGAAGCCCTCTCAGGGGTGAGGGGGTCGATCTACCTAATTTGCATTATTTCATTTTAATATTTTTTATGCCACTCTCCAGTCTATAATATATAAAAATAAAATATTTTATTTATTTGCAAGGAGAGAGAGACAGAAAGAAGATAAACAGACAGAGAAAGAGAGAATGGGCACCTCCAGCCCCCTCAAATGAACTCCAGATGCATGTGCCACCCGATGCATCCAGCTTTGTATGGCTACTGGAGAATTCAACCTAGGTTGTTAGGCTTTGAAAGCAAATGCCTTAACCACCGAGTGATCTCTTGAAACCTGAAGACTCTTTTTATGTCTCCGTTTTCTGAATTATTTCTTAATGTGTAGAGAGAGCCCTAGAGGAGCCATCTCTGGGTACGAGCTCTTGGTTACAGTTGGCTGGTTATCCATTCAGATGCAAGGCACACACCACCTTGTGTGGTCCACACTTGATGGAATGATGGTATAGATGTTCAAGAAAAAGTGCATTTTGGATATACATCATTAAGAGGACAGAGGGTATACCCAAAAATGGAAAAAATTTTGCCAGTTCTACCATTTTTTAAAGGAATGTTAGGAAGACATGATATTTTTCTCAAATACTTATAACCCTGCACATGAGAGCCCAAAGCTGCTGACTGACAAGGAAGATGGCTTTGTGTCTTTAAGATTTTAGTTGCTAATTGTATTAGCTAGCTCTCTTTATCAGTCTGGGGTTGAGAAACAGCCTTGTAATGACATGATACAGCGCTCCATCATAAAGTGCTGTGTTAATACCAACTGAGGTCAGTCAGACCCCAACTATGAAGGGTGAATAATGATGGTAAACACATTTCTCAAAATGAATATAAAGAATTATGCTAAAAATACCAATTTTGATTTTCAAACACTCTACAAATAACTGTGTGAGAATAATGCAGTTCATTTAATAGAATATTCTCATTGAAAATAAAATCCATCAAACCAGAACACTGAAAAAAAATCCATACATATAGTGATTCTGTCAATGACCCAGTGAATAATTATTATGCAAATTTTCATTTTTATTACCTGTTCTTGTGGTGGATTTGAAACAGATAAAGAGCAGTATGTCCAAGGGGAAAAAGACAAATCCACTTGGCCCTTAATCTGCTACCTGTTATGTATGATAAGTATAATGTGTGTTTTTCTCTGCTTCCATTGCTGATTTGACTACCTTGTAGCAGTTACCATCATATTGCTAGGACAAAATGCATGACCAGCAGCAGCTTACAGAAGGAAAGAGGTTCCTCCAGGTTTACAATTTCGAAGGGAAGTCTCATCACTGAATGAAAGAAAGCATGGCAGGTGCAGACACCAGGGCATCACATTTCATATCTCTACATGAGGCAGCGAAGGAAATAGTGAAAATGAATTAGAAACACCCCGCAGGACTCAGCTAATTGACCTCAAGGTCCAGCTCCTGTGACACCCCACCTTTACCAAGGCTCCACCACCCCAAGGGTCTACCAGCTGAGCAATAAGTATGAGACATCATCACAAACACATAAGGCAATGGGGGACATTTTGTATTTAACACCACACAAGCCTTGCCATTAAACACCAGATTGCTTCAGAGTGTTCAAAGAGTGTAAACCCCTCATGATTAACCCAAGATAAAACAAGTGGGGCTCGAGATGACCACAAATGATCAGCAAAGATGAGGAAGAATGATGAACAAAGTAGATTCTCATCCTATGGGATGTTTCTGGTAACCCCTGGGATCACCCCATATGTCCTACTATTAAAGTGAAATCACCTTTGGTCTTAATGCTTGAAAACTCCAAGATTAACTCTTCCCCGTGTTGTCCTCTATCTGTTTCACATGTTCAGATGTTACATTGAGGCCTTCGATCATTTGTGGGGAGGCCACACAGCTGAGCAGTGTGTTACTACCTGCCCACTTGCTTTGCTCTACAATGACTGTGTTCAATGTATTGGTTATGATGACAACCTGGGTTCCTTTCCAGAAACTTGAACGCTTTACTTTGCCTAAGAAAAATGGAGTTGATTATCGCAGGGCCTGAAGTCATTGGGTGGGGGTTGAAATGCAAAGACTTAGTCTTTCTGTCTTTACATGGTATCTGCCCCTTTCCTGCTTATACCGTCCACTCTACTCACTCAGCTCTGCATGGAGACAGGGGGTGAATGAACTATTGTCCTTTGGAATGCCTGTTCCCATTACTCCATCTTTGTGCTTTCTTGGCAGCTCAAGCCTTTCAGCCCAACTTGTTCACAAGATGATGCCACCAGCAACAAGGGGGACTCAAAAATTCCCACATTAAGTCACTGTCTTCTAATCTACCAAGTACGGGCAAAGGTATTTGCACACAAGAAATTTCTTTTTACACTCGTCCCTTGATGTCATAGTCAGGCACATGCCGCTGGGATGAATCTCCAAACCAGGCACAATTTGGGGAGGAAAGTATTTATTAACAGATCCAGGGGAAGTTAAGGAAAAAGGCTGGCCCTGCTTTCACAGAAGCAAGCAGAGAGAGAGAAACAGCCCCCCCAGAAGCAAGCAAGAAAGCACACTGTCACACTGTGATTCACAAAATGCAAAACTCCAGAAGGGGTTCTGGATCTTCTTTTGCATATCTATCCCTATTATTTTGCATCCAAATTAGAAAGGGCCAGTCCCCAGGAGCCTAGGCCAAAGTGATATTTCCTCCAGCCAGAAGCCTGGAGACAATTTAACAATTTAATAAACCTTTGATTCTTTTTGGGTACATTTATTCAAATCTACCACACTTGACTAACAGACAACTCCCAAACTTTAACTTCCCCCCACCCCACACAAAATCAGCAAGTGATATGATCATCCGGGATAGCTTTGGTTAGTTTCAGTTCCCTGACTCAGCTCATCAGTGCCTTCAGCAGGGTCTCACCAAAGGAACTTGCCTGTCTTGTTTATGATATATGGCTTGATCTCATTTCCACTGTTCCTATGCAATAAGATCCCATTATCTCTGACAGTACTGACCTAATTTTGCTGGGAATTCCCTGTATCTCTCTACAGGATGGAAGAAGATAACACTCCTAGAGACTTGACAAGTTCTTTTACCTGTTCTGAAAACCCTTCTAGCCACTGAATGAGGCAAGGCTGGTCTGCAGCAGAAGGAGTGCTTGTGTTTCTGGGCCATAGTCACATAGCCCAAAGCTGGCCTAGTAGCCAGCTAAATGACCATAAGAGATGCCTTCATAAGATCAGCCAAGCCAGCTTGGACTAGTGCAAATGCCGAGCTGAGCATCTTGGTACAGAAATGAGAACATAGTATTTTAATGTTCTCTGAGTCTGGCATGATCTGTTATCAGATGTGTGGTTTGCAGAAGAGAGCTCCGGAGGACTACCAGTCAAAGAACAGTGCTAGTCTACACAGGCATCTAGGGTGACCCAGGAGCCTCAGTGTGGGGACTGGAGGGTAACTGGGTCACTTGGCTACACATTTACCAGCTGTCTTCTTCTCTGTGGGGGGGCATTGTGTCACTCTAGGCTTCAGCAATGACCAGCAGATTCTATTGAATGCTGTTTCCTCCACAGATGGTCGCTCTTGAATAATTTCCAGAGCGCTGAGAGGCAACATGTTTGCAAGGCTGAAGATAAATGGGAACTCTCTGCAGTTCTTCACCTGCTTGACATCATAGTCTTGGCTAGTTCTCTGGCCTCACAGCTCCTTTGCCGAAATGCTGAGTGGGGTTAAGACTCTTAGCTGAAGCTACAGCAGTGCTTTCAAAATGAGCCTTGTTCCTTCCTTTGATCCAAAAACCAAAACCCACTGGACAAGAAGCACGAGCCACACGCTAAAGCAGGCAGAGAGTAGCATCGGGATTGTTGATATTCTTAAAAGTCATAGAGGCACAAGAAGACATGCTTAAGCCTTACTCACATCTTTGTGGGATGTCACTCATTGGATGATCTCTGTACAGACATGTCTGTAAAGGGAATTGATTAGAGATTTACTTCAGAATCCTGTAAGAGAAACGGAATGGCTTTTCCAGACTCACAGAGTTTAAGGGTGTAAAGGTAGTTAACTTATTTTTATTTCTTTTACAACCCAAGGTGTGATGAGTCACAAGTATGCCCCAAAGTAACCGGAGCAAAGAAATCAATGCATTGTAAACATTTTTATGTAAATATGATCAAATATACAGCAACTGTACAAACAGATGCTAAAAGCAATTATCTCTAGACAAGTCTAGCCAGATAACAGGGCCTTTTCCCCACATTTAATTTTTTTAATTAATAGATTATCTTCAATTAGTTTTGTTTTGAGCACTGAGAGAATGGCACTTAAAAATATGATTGTTTGGAGCTGGAGCGGTGACTCAGCAGTTTAGGCACGTGCCTGCAAAGCCTAATGGCCTGGAATCAATTCCCCAGTACTCACGTAAAGCCACATGCACAAAGTCACACATGCATCTGGAATTTGTTTGCATCAGCTGGAGTCCCTGGAATGTCTATTCTCTCTGTATCTCTTCTCTATATCTTCCTCTGCTTACAAATAATTAAATAAAAAATTTCTTTTTTAAATTATCTGATTGTGGTGCTGGAGAGATGGCTCAGAGGTTAAGGCACTTGCCTCCAGTGCTTAAGGCCCTGGGTTCAATTCCCCAGTACCCACATAAGCCAGACCTACAAGGTGGTGGCCTTGGTGCGCTCTCTCTCTCTCTCTCTCTCTCTCTCTCTCTCTCTCTCTCTCTCTCTCTCTCTCTGCTTGAAAATAAATAAATAAAATATTTTTAAAAATATCTGATTGTGGACTGTAGAGATGGCTTGGCAATTAAAAGCTCTTGATGGCAAAACCTGCTGGCCCAGGTTCAATTCCCCAGCCCCCACATAAAGCCAGATACAAAAAGTGATGCATCTCTTGTTCATATGCAAGGATTGAGTGCTCCCAACACTTCTGAATCTTTGACTTGAATGGTCTCACCCACCTTTGTACACGTTGACTTGGTACTCAGCCTTTGGGAGGTGGACTGTGGTTGTCCCCTACTCCCATGAGAAGGAAGCCAATAAAAAAATGAGCATGGCATCTACAATTCAAGAAGTCTATTCTTCAACAAATCTTCCTTTTTTTACGATTGGTCTGGGTTGTATATTTGGGTCCATTCTGGGAGGGAGAAGGTGTTATCTCTACAAATGACACGTTTGCCCAAGAACTGAAGATGTCCTTAGGATCTGCTTGGAGACATGAATACAGTTGCTTTCCAAATAAAAACAGAGAAAACAACAGAGAAAATGAATCCTGGAGAAAGCTAACAGTATCTACTATATGTTACAACATAAGAAAATAACATCTGTATCATAATGAAAAATTTACCACATTTTTTCACAAACATCATTGGTTGATGCATTTACTTCTTTGCTTTATCTTACCTACAACTCCTTCTATCCCCCCCCCCAAAAAAAAAAAAACAGATCATCTAGTCACAACAGAATCTGTATTGCATTAATCCAGGCAACCCCAACTGGATTATTTATTCCATCATCTTGCAGTCTTTTCCAATTCTGTAAGACCTTTCTCTCCTGTTGCTCTTACAAGTGGAATTCAGACCCAATCAATGCCTTGTTCATGTTTCTGTGATGGCATTTGAAAGTTTGCTCTATGTGGGGAGCTGTTTATTATGCTTTAAACTGCGTCAACATTTGTTTTGAAGGTCTCTGTCCTTCCCCCTACTAACAAATGCTAAATTCGTATTTCTCTGCCCAACTTTCTCCCACCTGCAGGCTTCCTCCTAGAGATCACATGACCCCTGCTGTGTCCAGGTTACCTAGCAACCTGGTTATACTAATTCCTAAGTAATCGCCCATGCATTCCCTCCTGCTAGAGGATTTTTAAGTGCTGCCTGTTCTGTAATAAAGCGAGCTTGATCAGTAATACTGACTTGCTCCAATCCTTTGCATCTCTTGTCTCTCTCATTCTCACCCCTTCTCTAGAGCCTTCGCTGATTGACCCACGGGTGGGGACAGCTTTATACTTAGGGGGTTCCATAGTTCTTGCTCTCCTTATAATGTGGAGATAGATAAACTCCCCAATCTCAATCTGGGAGTTGGAAATTGCTAGAAGATAGGAATTCATCACTGGTAGGGCAAATTAAGGCAGAAGACATGTACTTGTATAATTTTAATAAAATCCTGTATTCATCATTTTTTTTCAATTTTCATATGGTAAACATAGAGTTGATATAAGGAGCATGTGATGGCCTTTACCACTCAAGGTTTTGAGAATTTAAATGATATGTATATGGGAGCTTTTGGAAAAGGTAGAGACTATGGTCATTCTGAGTCTAATCTCTGTGTCTGCTGTTTACTGAGAATAAAACAGCCATTTGAGGAGAGCTCTCCAAAATGCTTGAATCTCTCCATTAACAGATGGACTTCTCCTATAATGTGGTCTTTCAAGACCAAAGATTCCACGACCAAGTAGGCCATGGGGGACATCTAACTTTGCAGCCAGATGACCGAGCTCATGAAATCCTGTATTTGGATGGATGGCTTCTCAAGGGACTTTGGACATATTGGGCTCAGCCCTGGCACATGGTTGGGCAGCAGAATAATCTCAGGAAATCAGTCAGTGTTTGGTGTGTGAACATCAAACAACGGTGGGTTTAGAAACCATACATCACCAGGCAGGTCCCAGGAAGTCAGCAGAAGGCTGGCCACAGGCCTGGGCCAGGGGCCAAGTCTCTCGGCAAGGATGATTCTTTCTGGAGGTCTGACAGCAGGTGTGAGGAGAGCAGGTATGACCTGAGGAGATGATAATATTAATTACACTCTGACAATGGAAAGAGGATGGGAAGAAAGTGGCTTTATTTAATTATCTAATTTAGATTTTACCTCCTTAGCACAACTTTCTTGGGCTGAGAATATGCCTCAGTGGTAAAAACATTTGCTCTGCAAGCCTGACATCAGAGTTCAGCTCCCCAGACCCACGCAAAGCCGAATGTGATGGCTCACTTCTGGAATCACAGTCTGTGAAGTGTGAGTGTAAAGTGTTCCTAGTAACCTCCTATGTTGGTGGTTAAGCCTCAAGCTCAGTCCTTAGATAGTAGAGCCCTTGGGAGGGTTATCCTTGCTGGAGGAGGTGTGTTTGGGGACTAGGTTTATTTGCCGAGTTCCAATGCCAGTATTTAGATTCACTTCCACCTTGATAAGATGTGAGCCAGCTTCCTGATTGTACCATTCTTTGCCAGCCAGGATGAAATGTCCTCTCAAAACAATAAGCATGGAAGAAACCTTTTTCTCCCATATGCTGCTTCTAGTCTGCTATTTTGTTCCAGCTATCAGCAGATAATTGCCATGCAATGAGATGGGAGGGGGAGACAAGAGGATTCCAGAAACTCCCAGGCCAGCTAGCCACACAAATACAGTGGAAAAAAAAACCATAAACAACGACAACAAAACCCAAAAAAACAAAGAGACCCTGTCTCAAGCAAGATGGAAGGAAAGAACTGAAAGCTGATGTCCTGTGACCTCCACAAGTGCCCTTGTTATCACACACACACACACACACACACACACACACACACACACACGAACACAAAGATAATTTTAAAAACATTGAGGAATCTTTAATACATTAAGCCTCACTATAGACTGTAACTGTTGCAAGTTTTTAAAGTGTGTGTTGATTCATTTTGTTTTCGCACATTGGTTTTATACTGGATAGAAATCTCATTACCCTAGTATTCAGCCAGGTTCTCCTGGCCCTAGAAAGCTATCCATGGTCCTCTGTCACAAGGACTGATCCAGACGACCCACGGAGGAGGATATCCAGCTGATTGGGGATGGGGGTCGTCGGGGAATTGGGGATAACAACTCATTGTTTGCCCACTAAATAATGTAACTCATTATGGACAATAAAAAAAAAAAAAGAAATCTCATTACCCGCTTTAGAGCTGAGCAAGTCCAGATGGCAGAGGAGAGCCCATCAACTCTACCTTACCTGGTTCATGATGATACAAACAGAAGGAAAAGGAACTCAACCCAGTCTCAAAGTTCACTCACTGTAGCGCAATGATGGGCTGAGTGTATTCTGTCATAATGGTTAAGAGAAAGTGTGTGTGTGGAGGGGGGGTTCCCTGGGAAGGCACTACCCCATTGAGATGTCCAAGAGAAATTAAAAGCAGTTTATCACAAATGTGATACACAGATCAGCAGAAGAAAAGATGAGGTCCTTCAAAAATGGTGAGAATGCCATTTGTTTTGCACACGAAACAATATAAATTTGGGTATTTACATGAACAGTAATTCAGACCACGATCCACGAATTAAATATTGAATGCATAACTTCAATCACATTTACTATTATTAAGGATCATAAAAGTTTTCTAAAAGTATAAACTATAGGGAATTTTTTGATGTGTTTAATGAAAATGTATTTTATAGCTTGCATTCATCAAAATATATTTTTTGAACAGAAAACACTAACTGCACATTAGAATAAAATGTCACAAATATTATTGACAAAGAATTTACACTTAGAATAAGAAAATGATTTCTATTGCTCAAGTAAATAAATAATAAAATATTGAGGTACAGATACAAATGTATTTTATAGGCTAAGAAATATGAGCATCCAACAAGCTGCAAGTCATTCTCAAACTCACTATTAATCAACTTAAGGCATGTGACCTCTTAGTTATTACTTACCATGTGGGCAAGTTAAAATTCATGGCAATATCATAAGTTGATAAGGATGTAGAAAAGTAGATGTTTTGGGGATAGATATCTGTATTTGGACAAACATTCTACAAAATAATTTGTCACTATCTGGTCTTATTTTGAAAAATAAGAATTCCCATAGCTGGAATCAGGAGACTGTGGACATGGCTTATTGGGTAAAAGGCTTGCCATGCAAGCATGAGAACTCGCATTTGATCCTCAACACCCACATAAATGCGAGATGTGGTGGCCCCACCTGTAATCCAATGCTGGGCAGGCAGAGGACGGAGGATCCCTGGAGCTTGTTAGCCCACTGCACTAGCCTAATTTAAGAGGTCAGTCTCAGAAAGAGGTGAGCTACGTTCCTGAGGGTAATACCTGAGGTTATTCTTTTGACTTCCATATGACAGACATACACATACATGAGCCCCCGCTCCCCTTAAGCATACACACACACCCTACAGCATACATATCTACATGCCAGAAAATAAATAAGAAGAAAATAACACATGTTGAAATTTGAAAGGACAAATAATTAAATCTCTTCTACATACCATTTTCCTCACTATATATGTTACCTAAGTCACAGGCTATGGTAAAGAGTCATTGAAACTCACGTATAAAGTGCTCAGCTGTGAACCTGACATAAACTCAGCCTAGCATGTACTGCTATTGTCTCTTAAAACATTCCTATTTTTATAAGTTTTTTTTAAGATTAAGATGTTTAGGAGGTAGTTTGTCATCTAGATGGTGGGCAGCCAATTAATAGAAAAAATGGTTAGCTTAACTTGTGTGTATTCATTAGTTTAAGTTTTCCTCTTTGGTGTTCCTAGATTGGGTTACTATTAATGGTATTTGTGATAGAGGGCCATTGGTGTCTTTTTTCGGTTAAATAGTCAAGGAATGGAAGAACATTCTAGAGAGAGAAGGGGCTCAAGGGAAATATCTCAAGGAACTAGATTGAATTTATTATTTAGTTTTAATGGGGTCTAGGCATGAAGGTAAGACCTAAAGGGATTATGTCATGCTATGTAATTTTGGGGGTGTGTTGGTTTAAATGTATTAAACAATTTAGGAAAAGTGTCCATCAAGGTATAACTTATTGTTTCACAAATTCTCATCTGATGTTCTCTATAGAATGAGTTGAAGAGGGATAGGAGTATAGAAGAAACCAGGATGAAAGGGCTATGGACCCCATGGGGAGACCAGAAGCTGAGAAGCAGACAGACTTGCAATGTATACTGGCAGTGATGCTAAGACTATACTTAGATAACTGGTGTTTTGGAAAGAACAGAAAGGAAGTTAATCAAAAGATAATGCTTAGATGCTTGGCCTGAACAGTGGTGTTCATCTAAGAAGATTTAAAAGTCTGAGGGACCAGAAGGGGAAGAGAATGGATGAAGAAATCAAGATTTATATTTTGTTAAGTTGAAACACAAATTACGTATGTGTGATGAGGGCTGATAGGCCTGAGCATGTATCCCCAGTGACAACTCAGGATAGAAGGAAAATGGAGAAGCCATGTATTTTGGCTTTTATTGGTAATTTGAATGTAATTTGGGTTATGTTTAAAATCTTAAGACCTAGCTTTCTAACTAGCTATCTCTCCAGTGAAAACCATTTTAAATTTTTTTCATTGTACAAGGATGTTGTTTATAAGAGCAAAGAACAATGGACCTGGAGACAGAGGAGCGATACTTTAGTCTTGTCTCTTCTGCTGGCTGCTGTTAGTTAGCACTTTGGGTCAGTCATATCACTCATTTAGGTTGACTTTCTCTTACTTTAAACTGATCAAATTAAAATCAATAACCTCATTGGTCTCTCTTTTTTGTCTACTGATGAAAAAGAAGAACATCCCATTTTATTTATGTTAGTTATTCTCATTCGCTGGGAAGAGAATGGTTTATAGTCATTTAGCTGTAAATGAATTAAACACACAAATTCTGTAGTCACTTTATCTCGAAAAACACTGAGCTCTTGAATGCGAAATCACACATGTCTTAACTTTGGCCAGAGAGTGAACCAAAGAACCAAAACCAGACTCCATGCTTCACTATTTATGCAAATTTGTTCATAGAATAAACTCATATTTTTTCTCATTTTGATTTTGAAGTGGCCAATTAATGTAGGTAGCCAAAGAGAGGGCTAAATCATATACACAAAAGAACATTATGTCTTAGAAAGGATGCTTCTATGGTGGACAGAGAAAAGCCTTCCTTTCCATCACTAAGCAGAGTAATTACAGACAAACCAAATATTTCATAAAAGCAATTTATGCTGACTGCATTCATATTTTTTCTGTGATCATCAAATTCATGCAATCTATATGCAAATTTATGACTAGCCAGTTGTAGCTTTTAGGATAGCAGAGAATGGACTGGACAGAGTGCTAGAGTTTAGACCCCAAAAACAAATGTCATTCATCTTGAAACCTTCCATTCATGCATGGAATCATTCACTTGAAAGATGAGAGAGAACTCTGAACTTAACTTCTTTGCCACTTCCCCATGTTCTTGAATACTTCCAGGACCCTGGCAGGCATCTCCTGGGGTGGTCTCTACTGCCCTTGTACAATTCTAAAGAAATGGCAATTCATTTTGTGATCAAAACCCAAAAATCTACTGCTGGTGGTTCCCATCCTTTGATTCTACTTTTACTTTTCCTTTTAAGAAATAGATATGTAAAGATATGAAGCTTCTTTGATCTCGTACTATCCATGGGTCATCTTACATCTTCTTTAGTGATGTATGGAAACATAGTCACTATTGAACGTTATTATCAGCATTGTATTCTTCAAAGGGGCATTCTTATTATTTTTTAAATATCTTTATTATGAATAATCAGATACATTGTATGAGCAAATCTTGTGATGGTGCCCCCATTTCCCAGGAATCGATGTTAATTTCACATACTCTCATGCCGAGAGGGAAGGGTTAGTATTCTAAGAACAGTCCTGAAGCAGCTTTCCTGCACAATGGCTTCCCCTTCAGCCCAGTACATGGAGAATAAAGGCTGTGGTGGCCACGTACTCTTGTTCTTTCTGCCCAAATTCCTTGTAAAAGCATGCTAGGATGCAAGAGATTTTGTAAACATAGTTTGCTTACAAAGGTTATGAGTAAACATATAACTAATGTTACCTTTTTATTTCTGTCTACAGAACTCAATAAGCACATGGACTGGTTTCTAACCTACACTAGTTGCTGGTTTTAACCAATGTTTTGCCCCCAAATTGTGAGAATTTCCATTAGACAAATAGATCATATCTTTTTCTTTACCATCAGGTAACTAACTTCTAAGCCAATACCCAGTGCTTTCAGATCTTATTTCATTACTACCTCAACTTGGGCATTTTTTTTCTGGGATAATCAAAGCTTTTCTACACATTAAAGCACCCCTACAATCTAATGACTCAGTGAAAAGTTGCCATTAGTCCATGTCTTGGTCACCTAGAAAAGAAAAGAATTCCCCAGCTAATATTTGTGCACAGTCTCAAGGGCTTTGGCACTTTTTCTAGGTAGTTCTATTACATGAACCAAGCAGATGAGGAAAAGTGAGTATCTGAACCTTAGGATGTAGGACCTATTTGAAGGATGTGGTATTTGTGGGTGTGCCCTTTGAAACTATATCTTGACCTCATCTCCTCTTTTCTAACCATGAACATCTTGTCTTGCCAGAGCCCAAAAGCTATAGGTCCCAGTAACTGTGAACTAAATTAACCTTTGAGTTGGTTTTCCTAGGTGTTTTATCACAATGACAAGAAGCTGATTGTCACTACACTGCAGCAAGTTGACTGAAGGGTTGTGTTGGATGGAGAAAGGAGTTAGAGGCTGAGGCAATAAGAAGGGACAGCCTACTAAATCAAAGTTTAGTAGATAGCCAATAAAAGACAAAAGACTGAGTTTTATGCCTGACAGGTGACAAGAGCCAGGTTTGGAGCCTGAGGTATCTATTGTGTCTGAGCTTGCTTGGTCAATCCATGTGGCTTATTCCTTGATTCTATGCTTATGTATAGACAAACAATTACAGACTTGATCATAGCTCAGGAAATAACAAACACTGCTTCTCTGATGGATTCTGGAGTTCTGTGATCTAGTTACTTGTGAGATGGGGAAGAGTCCTCAACATTGTTGTTACTCAAACTTGTGCTATTGAATCACCGTTTATGTGCCCATTCAAGGGCTTTTCTTTTCAATGCTCATGAAATGGACATTCCTCCCCCCGAAGGGAAAAATCAGATGGATACAGGCTCACCCCTAACTGGCCTTAAAATGGCATGGCATGACGGAGTCCATCAATACCGTTCACACGCTCAGATGCTGCGCAACCCTAGATGGTTAATTATTCCTACTTTCTCTCCCCACATGGTGTGATTCATTTGCTTCAAATCACTACAATATGTCTGCCACAACAGTTCCTTTCCTGAGAGTCAGATTAATGTCTTCCTTTGTTTCCAGCTCATCTCGGGCCTGTCTGCAGTAACATACTCAACCCAAACAAGCATATTTTTCACTCACAGCCTGCCTTTTATGAGTTCCACTGACAGTTCCTTTATAAATAATGCATTTCTAAATGTTCCTAAGCTTTTCATCTTATTAATAATTCCAGTAGTTTTCCCATAGCTGAAGGGTTCGGTTTTATTCTTGCCTGGTTCTCTGTGTTTGACTTTTTTAGACTAATACCTGGACTAGGAGATGTTACAACAGCATAAAGTTCACAATATGTATTTAGGTGCATAACGCAGATTTTCTGTTATTTTTCCCCATTGTTTAGGGCCTTTTACAGTCACAACAAAAGAAAATACTGGGCTTTGACTGAGGAAGGACTTGGAATGGTTCTCTGGATACATATTTGATTTGATGTTTGCAAAATGCATTTCGATGACCATGGAAACTATATTCTGTATTTGCAATAAACTACATTTACCTGTATATAATGATAAGGAATTATAACTAGTGCATGCCTGAAGATATGTCTCTGTCAACCCAACTTTTTTTTTGGCTCAACTAATTCACAAAATAAAACATTCATGAGTCAATTCAAGGAACAAAAGAAAAAAATATTTATACATATATGCTTCACAATGCAACCCTTAGTATTTTGCCTAACACTGACTGCTCATGTTCACTCTGTTCTTTGTTCATCGAAGATTTTCTCCATCACTGTATCCAGAGCTCCGTGTTCTGAAATCACTTACTCAAGACATGAACTATGTGTGCATGCTTCTGCAAAATTCTCTTATTTTTCTCATTATTTCCTGAATGTGTATTAAATTTCACAGTGAAAGAAGCCCTTTTCCTTGGTCGCATAACATTCAATATGTCACTTGACTATGGAAAGGATACTGAAATGTATTCCGATTCATTTGTTTATTTCATTTCATCTTTTGTATGTGTTGTATCTTTTTGAATGCTTGTTGGGAATTTTCTTTTGTTTCTAGAAACTTCAAAAACTAACAGATTTATTTTCACTTCCTTTTGTATTTCACCGACAATGTGGTAGGTGTTCTAAATCACAGTAGTCTTCAAAAAGAAGGAGGTGAGATTCCACCATAGTGGGGAACTTGTTGATGTTCTTTTCTTCTAGAATAATCCAGAATTTCTTTAAGTCCTGTCTACAATGTAGCATAATATTTTTATCAGGTGGGCACTTATACTATGTGCATAGGCTTATTCAAAGGGAGGAGGGCAGGAAAAAAATTTCTAAACCTATGGGGATTCTGGGACGTTTTGGTTTGGCAAACAATCTGGACAGCCCTGTTAGAGCATCACAGACCCTGAAATTCCCATCATGCCCTGTGACCATACCTGTCTAGTACACCTGTCCCTTCTGCTGTCTGCACTTTCTGTCACAGGAAACCACAGATCTTGCTCTGCTGAACAGGCTATGTCTGTGGTCTATGCAGTACGGACTTTCATAGTTCCCTTGCTGGCATCACAGGTCTCCTGTATCCACACCCAGCTAGCCTATGGAGTGTCGACTGTTGGCCTCACCTTGATTGTACTTCACATCTCCATCTTAATTCTCCACTTCCATGACAGCACTCCATTCACTTCTCCAAACACAACTTGTGATTGTCTTCATGAATTTGTGCTGAGTTCTGGAAGAATCCAAACTAGGACACTTACATATTCTTACATCAGTAAAAATTGGTATTTAATTTTATTGTAATATATTCATATTTTGCTAATTGTATCTATAGTACAGAACCCATTATAGACATATAAAGAGTTCTTCCTGTGAAGACCCTGCAATTAAAAGAAAAAGAAAAAATAAAGGAAAAGAAAGCACACACACACACACACACACACACACACACACACACACACACACACACAAATCCTGTGGTCACAGCATCCCTGAGATAAAACACATACCTAAGAGATGCTCTCAGGCTGAGCAGAGCCCATAGAGTACCACAGAATGGTCCACAACTCAACACAGGTGAGCTAGAGAAGCACCCTAAAGATAATTGGGCTTATTTACACTGATGCAATACACACCTCAAAGTTAGGAATATAGGTTTGAACTGCAAGTGTTAATCAAACTTCCCATATAAGGGCAGGTCGAAAAAGAAAATAATTCCCAGGGAGAGAAAGAATTCAAACTGAAGTTCATTAAGGTAGCAATACTATCTTTAAGATCTAATGTACCTTTATTTTACCTTGTCATTCTTAAATATGTTCTCTGTTGGGTTACCTTTTGTCAAATTTAATATTTATTAATTTTAATGCCTTTTTTGAGGAAGGGCCTTGCTCTAACCCAGAATTGTTCTGAAACTCACTATAGTCCAGGACGGCCTTGAGCTCACAGGGAGCCTCCTAAATGATAAGATTAAGGGAATGTACCACCATGCCAGACTTAGGATCTCTCTCTCTCTCTCTCTCTCTCTCTCTCTCTCTCTCTCTCTCTCTTAAATCTCCACTCATGTGTCTATGCATGTTGTTGGATCAAGAAGAGGGCAAAACAACTGAGCTAGAAGACAAGGTTGAAGATATTAAATATTTTAACAAATAATAAGGTAGAAGTGGAAATTCAAGATATTCAGGACAGTATGAAGAAATCAAACACAAGAATTTTGATTATTGAATGGCAAGAAGTTCAATCTAAAAGTATAGTATTTTTTCACAAAGTTATAGAAGAAAACTTCCCAAAATTGTGAAAAAAATATGTCAGTACAGATACAGGAAGGATTTAGAACACCAAACAAACAAGACCAGAAAAGAACCTCTTCTTGTCAAACTGTAACAAAAAATAAATAAATATTTTATACTGATTAAAGGAACGATCCAATAATAGAACATTACAATTCTAAACATATGCACCGAACTTTAGTGAACTCAATTGCATTGAAGGAAACACTATTAGTGGCAAACTCACAGATACCCTCAAGCACAAGGCAACTTCAGTGCTCCTCTCTCATCAACTGAAAGGTCATACTGGAAAAAAATAAACAGAGAAGTAGCTGGATTAAGTAACATCATAGAACAAATGGGCCTAATAGACATCTATAGAACATTCCATCCAAATGCTGTAAAATACAGCACACAAGGAACTTTCTCTAAAACAGATCATACGTCAGGACATGAAGCAAATCTTCATAAATGTAGAAAAGTCAAAGTAGTTGTTTGTACTCTATCTAAACATGATGTGATAAAACTACAAATCAATAGCAAGAAAGACCACTGGAGATACACAAACTCATGGAAATTCAACAATGCACTACTGAATGATGAATTAAGAAAATGTTTGCTCAGATCAAATGATAATGTAAACACAACATACCAAAACCTGTGGGATTGAAAATGAAGGCATCCTTAGAGGGAAAATTATAGTTTTAAGTGCCTATATTTGAAAATTAGAGAAGCTACAAATAAATGTCTTAATGCTACACCTTAAGGCCTTGGAAACAGAAGATCAAAACAAACCAAAAAGCAGTAAATGGGAAGAAATACTGAAGATTGGTGAAGAAATTAATGAAATAGCAACCCCCAAAATACCCAACAGAGAATCATTTAAAGAGTTGGTTCTTTGAATAGATAAACACAATTGTTTATAGAAAAACTATAGAAAAACCTGTAGAAAAACTAGCCAAAAGAGAGAGACAAATTAATAAAAGAAGAGATGAAAAGGGAGCCATTATAACAGATACCAATGAAATTCAGAAAATCATAAGGACTAGAGATAAAAACTTCACTAAATTTGAAAATCTAAAGAAATGGATGCATTTCTATTTGGAGTCGGAGCCAGTAGTAAAGTCCAGGAAACTAGAAAGGGGCCATGAAGGAGAAAGGAGAGGGGAGGGCTTTAGGGGAAGACATATTAATGTATGAAAAAAAAGACAATATTGGGGGTAAAGTGGACTAAATGGGGTTAGTGGAGTGGGCATTTAGGAGAGAGACCCCACACAATGCTCCTCCTGAAGCTTTTCCCAGTCAGAGTTTTACCCTGCCTCCTGCAGGGTGAAAATGGGTATTCTTTTTGTTGTTGTTGTTTTGGAAACTATTCCTGGTACTTTATTTGAGGTTATGTTTTATGCACAGATCATAGAGCAGAAGCTAAACTCAGATTATACAGATAACAGGTGATGAGAGAGAAACTACAATACAGATCTTTCAGTGAACAGCACAGATTTTGCTATACCCTCTTCCCACGTGTTCTCCCCACACTGGTGTCTGGAGATCTCTGTAACTTCCCATTTTCTTTTAAATAAAGTCTCCCACTATACCTTATCCTCTGGTAGTCTACAATTTTAATTCTTTAACTTTATAGACAAGAATTTGGGTCCTCCTTAAGTACTGAGGTGCATTGGAATTTTCTGGGTATTATCTAAATTCTAATCCCCAGCTCTGCCCTTACAACCTCACATTCATGATGCTCTATCTTCACAAGACCTGCATAATACAGGGGCCAAAGGAAAAAAGATGCCATCAAAGTAGGAGAGGGACTGGTTGGAAAGAAGTAGAGGTTCAGTCAGGGGAAAATGGGAGGAGGGACAAAACACAGTGGTATGAGGGGATTGTGATCAGTGTAAAATGGGTATGTGAATGGAAGTTGTCAATAAAATGTTAAAATATATAATTCCTCATAATCCTGACCCTAGTGCAATTCTTTCATCCACCTTCATGTCCCAGAGATGCTGTGTTTTAGGATTAGCTGAGGGGTTTTCTGTAGTTGGCCCTTGTGAGGGGTCAAGTGTCTTCAGAGAAACCCCGCCCCTTGAGTGGGAGGTGTCTAGTTAGAGCTACAACCTTGGTGCTAAAACTGATTGGTCAGGTATGAACCAATCAGCCTTCTCTCTGACTCACCTGGGGAAAACTTAAATTAACTTCCCTAGAAGAAAGTCCTCCTCTTCCCCACATGGCAGGCTAACAGAAGGACCTCTGACTCTCCTGGTCTTAGGAAGGTAAGGCCTACCCCTACCCCAGCTAATGGCTGGGGTGGGGGCAGGCTCCAGACTTTTTCCCTCATGAAGCTTTCCTTTTTATGATGGGAGCTCTCTGTTATCTTTTCTTCTCCTACTACTTATTTAGCTAAACAGCTTAAGTTCTATTAAACTCTCCACATTTTCTCCCCACCCTAGAGGCTGGGGAACTCTGTAACTCCCCATGTTCCCTTAAATAATAAAGTCTCCCACTATACCTTAATATCTTGTTGTCTATGATTTTAATTCTTTAACTTTGTAGACAAGAATCCGGGTACTCCTTAACTTTGGGGTGCATTGGCATTTTTGCTGGGCGTTATCTAAATTCTAACCCCAGATCACCCTCTTACACCCTGATGGTGGGTCAGGATGGGCAGTGTTGCAGGGATGAACATTCAAACCAGTTAGGGTTTATAGGAGAAAATGGTTCAGGTCAAGCTTAGAGATCTAGGGGAAGTTGGCTCCCATTGATAAATCCAAGCAGAGAGATACCACCAAACAGCCAGTACCACAAGCAATCAAGATGTGTTTGGGTTAGATCTGATTTCTAGCCTATAGGAATGCAGAGATGCTTTGAGCTCTGCCTAGGGCCCTGCTGTTTGTGGTTGGTTCCCTGTTGTTTGCTGGCAATCAGATCTACCACACCTTAGGGCTGGACCCCAGGATCTGTCCCCCAGTGACACCTCTTCAAGCTAGGTGCCTGGAAATACCAGGTTACATGCTTTAATAAAACACTTGAGCCAGGCCTGCTGGCATATGCCTTTAATCCCAGCACTCGGAGGGAGGCAGAGATAGAAGGATTGCCTTGAGTTCTAGGCCACCCTGAGAGTACATAGTGAATTCAAGGTCAGCCTCTGCTAGAGTGAGACCCTACCTCAGGAAACCAAAAAATATAAAAATAAATAAGTAAATAAATAAATATAAAACACTTGAGTCTATGCGGAACTACCACAGGCAGCACTGACTCCATTGTTGGGGACAAAGAGTGATAGCTGACAGACCATGAAGCTGATGTTCTCTCCTGAGCCTACATGTTGGAGCACACTTTACTACTCAGTTACAGAGTGTTGAAAAGCATGTCCATTCACTGAGAATTCAAAGCTAACCCTCTACATGTTAGTCAAGATATGGATGCCAGATTAGAAATTCTAAGCATGTGTATTTTGGAACCCAGAGATTGTCAGTTGGGTTGATTAATACCTACACCATTTCAACCCTGCACCTGAAATCCTTGCTAGTCCACACACTCCTTGGGCCTGGAAAACTGCTGACAATTATTTGTATCACAGTGCTTGAGGTTAGATGATGTTCACTCTTTCTGCCTCACACAGGTATCTGTTGTGTTACAAATTCTTGTGGACAAGTTGCCTTTTCCTGGATGAAGCAGTCCTTTCAGACATGCTGTTGATATGGATTATGATGCGGGGAAATCTTGGCATAGTTATGTTTGGTTTTTACCATTGAATTCCCCCTCTCCCCCCAAGTTCATGTCCTCTAATGCAAAAGAATTATACACAGTGACAGAAATAAATCTTATTACACATTTATTCTAATTTATTAATTTAGGAAAAGGGGAATTGAATGGGGAAGTCTCCCAGTCACCACGTGGGAAGTTACAGAGTTCTCCAGCCACCAGTGTGGGGAGAACACGTAGAGAGTTTAACAGAACTTAAGTTGTTCAGCTAAATAAGCAGCAGAAGAAAGGATAATAGAGAGCTCCCATCATGAGAAAAAGAGATTCATGAGGGAAAAAGTCTGGAGCCTGCCCAATGGCTGGGGTGGGGTTGGCCTTACCTTTCCTAAGGCCTGGATCAGAGATTTTTCTATTCCATTGCCATGTGTGGGAAGAAGACCCACTTCCTCTAGGGAAGTTCATTTAAGTTCTCCCCAGGTGAGTCAGAGAGACAGCTGATTGATTCATACTTGACCAATCAGTTTTAGCACCTAGGTTGTAGCTCTAACTAGACACCTCCCACTCAAGGGGAGGGGTGAAAGGGGAGGTGTAGAAGGGGAGGGATGGTCCCTGCAGATGCCTGACAGTCATACTGTGAACTCAGGAGGGTTTTCACTTATTGTCTTGCCCCCACTTGGGATTTTTCTCTGTCTACCTTTCTTCTTGACTTATTCAAGCATTATAAAAGATTTTATTTATTTATTTGCAAGCAGAGAGAGAAGGAGGAAGGGAGAAAGGGAGGGAGGGATGGAGTGAAGGAGGGAAGAGAGAGAATAGGCACATCAGGGCCTCCAGCTGCTGCAAACAAACTCCGTGTGTGTGTGTGTGTGTGTGTGTGTGTGTGTGTGTGTGTGTGTGCCTCTTTGTGCATCTGGCTTTACATGGGTACTGGGGAATAGAAGCCAGGTCATTAGGGTTTGCAGGCTATTTGTCATTTTCCTTACAAAGCCCAGAGTCTGTGTGACATAAAGGCAAAAATAAACAATTCAAACAAGCAAACATTAATGACATTAGAAATATGTGGGAATTACAACAGGAGTAAGTGCAGTTTACCTTGTGTCATGGTTTGATCCAGGTGTCCCCCACAAACAAATGAATGTGTTCTGATAGATCGATCCTCAGCTGATGGCAATTCGGGAATTAGAACCTCATTAGAGCTGTGTTGTTGGGGCGGGCTTATGGGGGTTATAAGCCAGCTTCTCCTTGCCAGTGTTTGGCACACCTTCCTGCCGCTGTTTGCAGTGCTGTGGCGGAGGTGATGTCCACCCCTCTGCTCATGCCATCGTTTTCCCTGCTAGGATGGAGTCTTCCCTTAAGTCTGCAAACCAAATAAACCCTTTCCTCCACAAGCAGCTTTTGTTTGGGTTATTTTTGTTGCAGCAACTAGAAAGCTGACCGCAACACCTTGATTGATGAAGGAGTTCAGGGAAGGGCTTCTGAGTGTCTTCAGAATTGCTAAGAATAAAATTTACTTTTTAATCTTTCAACAATTATGTTTGTTATTTTCATTTTGAGCAGGTGTAAGTACATGGGAAAAATTAAAGAGTACAAACTAGGAGAGTGTTAAGTTTAATTTCCCTTCTGCTTTTGTTATAGAGGCATCATTCTTCAGAGGTGCACAGGTTTTTCACACCCTTCCGCATATGCTTCATACATTAAACATCTAGATTTTTATTTTCTTCATGGGTGGAAGCATCTTTGATAGCAGCCTTATCCAAAAGAAAAAATAATTTAGGTTTAATTTTTTCTATTATCTGTATGAAAAAGAAGTAAAAGAAGCAGATAGGAGAGCAGGCTATGCAAGGAGAGGGGCATTCCAAATTCCCAACAACCTGTGCACCCAAGACCACCTCACACGCCAGTGGTCTCATGTGATGGATGTAATTCATGCAAAAACAAAGGGACATTATGATAGTTCCACTTTGCTCTGTTGGACATTAGACCCCAGAGCATCAAGACCAAATATGACCTGACTGGCCAGTTCACTCACTGTAGTCTGTATATGAGTTCTCCCAGGTAGGGGTAACTTCACCTTTCTAGCTAGGAAGAAATATGCAATGTCTTTGTATGCACATGGTACATCCTTGTACCTGAGGAAGTCTGGTATTTGAAACTGAGTTGATAAGTATGGTAGTTTGAATGGATGCCCCCCAATAGATGCAAGAAGAGTTTATTAAAGTTTCTAATTTGTCTTCAGCTTCCTGACTGGGGGAGGTGTCACCTTGGCCTGGCTGGATCCTGGGCTCTAGTCCTAAGGTATTTCTAGGAAGGATCAGGAATTACAGCCATAGATATGCAAAGAGTAGTCTGGGCAGAGTTTACAGTTTAGTGTGTGTGTGTGTGTGTGTGTGTGTGTGTGTGTGTGTGTGTGTGTGTGTGTGGTGTTGGTCATGGGTTTTCCCCTCTCTGCTTGGAACTGTGAAAAGGTGCCAACCTCTTTCACCATTATGGAACGTCCCTTGGATCTGTAGCTTCAATAAATCCTTTCCTCCCATAACTGTGCCTGGTTTGGAGGTTCATTCCAGCAGTGTGTGCCTGATGACAGCAATGGGCTTATTGGAAATCTAGCTCTTCCCTCACATTCAAACATGAACCAAAGGGTCTTTTATTTAATTTCTTAGAGCTTAGCTTTGCCCAGAAGCATTTATCTCAGATAAAATTGGAACATATTATTAAAATATATTGACCTGTGGTAGCCAGAGGTTGTGCTGCTAAAAATATTATTAATAAAATGGACCACATCGAATAACAGCTTTTGGGCAGCAAAAAATTCCAAAAGAAATGCCAACTGTTTAAATGTAGAAAAATTGTGGGTTTTTTTTTTCTTCCTTGAAAGCTTTTGTTTCTCTCAAGCGACATGTTGTCCCCCAGGCCACAGATTGTCCATGACCTTTTCAAGCTGACAGAATGCTAGAAATATATACCTTCCAGTTTGGGCATAGAGCAGACTGCACAGAATGATGAGAGTGATGAGTGTCCCATGCACATTAAGGGTTAAATCCTCCTGGTAACCCAAGTGAAGACACAGAGTCATGCCAGGCGAGATATACCTGCTTGATAGGGGCATGGATGTTACCAGAGTAACTTACTGCTTTCTGATTAGTTTTAAGGCCTGCTCCAAAGGAGGAAAATCGCTGTAAATTTGGCATAAAGACTGTGGCTAGAGATTTAGGAGGGAACTCAATACTGTGGATATGTTAATTGGACAGCATGTCAAACTGCCTATTCAATATCTTTGTTCCCATAGATTAGTACTGCTCACAGCCTTGAGGACAGAAGTTTCTCTTTTTTTATGCAAAGGGCAGAGATGGATTCAGAGATGCAGAGATGGCAAAGTGACCAAGAATAAGTCTACTACTATTATATACTACTATGTACTCAATCTAAACATGACCTCTAAACCACACCCTCCAAGGCTCAGTAAACCTTGCGGAGGAGAGGACAGAAAGAATGTAAGAGATGGAGAAACGGACATGTGGTTACAGAATGCTGTCTCCTGGATACAGTAATCCACCACACTCAAGAATTCACAGAGGATATGTATCCTGCACATGGTCAAGCCCATTAATATTCATATTTCATCATAGCTAAGGGAGGGTCAGACTAAATGGTGAAAACTGTTGATTGCTGGAAGAGGGGAAGTCATGTCCTTTATTGTTGTAACCACTGGCAGATTGCCCATTCTCCAGTTAATCACCTCCCACCATGATTAAGGAAGAGAGCCTATTTTAAATCAATGTGTCAAAAAGAAAAATAAACAAGGCATCAAAATAGGATGGAGACCTAATGGGAGGAAGAAGGGTTTTCATGGGAGGAGAACGGGGAATACAGAGGAAAATAAGGGTAAATGCACTCTATACATGTATGAAAGCGACAAAAAATTAAATAAAAAATTATTACTCTGCATTTAATGCCAGGCTTTTTCTCATCTCTCAAAACAGAGCAAAGTGGGAGTGGTATTCATATTGCTTCTTTTTCCTTCATCAAGCTTAGAAAGGCATTTCAGAAGAATCTATTGTACTGAAGCCAAAAACTACACTTTGTACAACAGATGGATTCATATTGCATCAAAATGATTCTCTTCGACTCACAGAAGACTACCATGCGGATAAAAGTTGGAAATCTCTTAAATCTAGACCAGAGGCAGATGCTCCATCCGCCCATGCCCGTCTCTGTTTAGTCACAGCTCCATGTCTTCAAGAGCCTCCCCAGGTAGCACCCTGTATTTTAGATACAAATGCAGGGGTGCTTCCCTTCAATATGTCTACATTCTGCCTTGTCATAACTTCAACTCTGAGTCAGTGTTCTAACCTTCTTAGGCCAGTGTAATCACTTTAATCTGCCCTATGGCTCTTTCGGACACTGAGCAGATTACTTGAACTTGGATTCTCTCATTTAAATGATACAGATTAATTTTAGCATCAAGTCCAAAGCTCTGACTATTATCACTACTTATGGTGCTAGTGAGATGTGAGATGGTATAGATAATCTGGGTCTAACATAGCAGCTAGCACTCAAGAAATACTAACTGCTGTCACTATCATTTGAAGACAACGCCAGCGTAATTTTAGAAAGCTGTCTCAAGCTGTTTTCACTTCTTGTGAAGCCACTAAAACATAGAAAGTGTTCTGTGGATTGAAGCTCCTTGACCTTCTTGATGTGACTTTCAGATGAGGATATGGCTAATTTGTACTCTCTATTGGTTATCCTTCTAATTTCCTATCAAACATTCTGTCTATTTCGGATGACATTTACCTTGTTTGACTTCTTCCCTTCCTTTAACCTATTGTGAACAGATTGTATATTTCCAACAGTTAGCTATTTCCCTTTGCATACACACAAAAAGACAAAGACCTGAGAAAGGGATAGGAAGGAGAGGGTTAACAAAAACCGAAGATGTGTATTGATATATTAATAAAGATTTAGGAGAAAAAAAGACCAGATGAAAATTCTGTTTATTTTAAGCATGTACTCTATGTGATTTTTCTACATAAATAGAACCTCAACAAAAGGACTTGGTTTATTTTTGGCCATTTTCTTTCTTTTTTTCTGGTGTTGGAGACAGAACCCAAGGTTTGCCATATGTCAGGCAATCACTGTAACCACTTTGTGACACCAGTAGGCTCAGTATTGAGAATGCTCTTGAACTTAGTTCTTGTTGACATCAAGGTCTACTCATCTCTGCAGAGAGCCCATGTTTTGTTCTACTAATTGCAGTCCAGTGAACACTGCCAAGGGGGCTGTAATGAACAGATCTGCATCAACATTAACTCACTCTCTACCAGGAGCTGAGAAAGAAGCAAGATCCATAATGCACACAGGAAGTAGTGTTCTACATGAGCTGAACACAAGGGTCCACATTTTCACTTCTTTGGGTGTGTGATATAGTCCACCATGGAAAGTTAGGAACATCGGCTCTACTTAGCAATGTGCTGAGGGCATTTTAATTTTCACCACAGGCTAGCCACCTTTATTTTTCCATGTACTTGAGCTCATCTCTCAGAAAATATATGTCTATTGGCACTTTGGTCTCCAGGCTGTCAATTCAGCACCTAAATTGATTTGCCTCTTTTTTTAAGAAAAAAAAAATATCAGTGGGAACAAAGGAAGCAATCAATTTCAGTTCAGTGAAAGAGCTGGGGTTTCACTTTCTACTTTGAATTATTTCTACGTATCATTTCTGAAAAGGTAATTGGAAAATTATGCACTTAGGTGGTTAAAGACTTATTCAGTGAGGTGCCCAACCTGAAAGAAACATTTAATCCTCTGTCTGGTAGGCAAAGCATTTGCTAAGCATCCAGACAGAGCCTGGTAAAGACCATGGAGATTCAGGACGGATGTCTTCTGAAGGCATAAGGAAAGAACATAAGGTTAGGTTGGAATTTTCTTATTTGGTGGATGATATCCACTGTAGCCAAATGTTCTCAAGTTTTGCAATAAAAAGGAAAACATTACAGCATAAAGAGCAAATTTTTTCTATTCACTCTATTCCTACGTGATGTGAATAATCAGAATCAAACAAAAATACAGAGGTAACGGGCTGGAGAGATGGATCTTTGGGTAAGGCACTTGCCTGCAAAGCCTAAGGACCAGGGTTTGATTCCCCAGTACCCACATAAAGCCAGAGGCACATGGGGGTGCATGCACCTGGAGTTTGTTTGCAGAGGCCCTGCTTTACCCATTCACTCTCTCTCTCTCAAATAAAAATAAATGAATATATCTAAAAATGCAGAGACAATTATCCAATAAAGGAAGGTGGAGTACAGCATGAAGAATCGGTTTGCAACCTGGAACAAACTCAAAACTTGAACTAGACTCAGAACTTATTTAGGCCTCCAGTGTACCGGAAAGGCTGGGGTTTTCCTAAGACAGAGAAATCTGCACAATAGCTGGGCAAGAAAGCTCCTTGGCACTGTCAGTGTGACAGGGAGCTGGCAAGCTGGATGTCCAGACAACAGATACGAAATCTGGACAGAAGTTTCTTCTTCCCAGGTACATGGACAGTCGGAAGAATCACAAGCCAGTCTAAGGCCAAATCGCTGAAATGGCCTGGCAGTGCTGTTTCTGGAACAATTTCTCATGATCTGAGCATTTTTATGGCCCCTTGGCTTTATTTCAAACAAGTCTAAATGTTCTTATTTAGGAGCTCCAGTGGCGCAATTGGTTAGTGTGTGGTACTTATATAAGTGTTCTTATTTGAATTATTTTTATTTCCAATAATATATATTATTTCAATTATATAAACTACATTTATAAACTATATTTCTGTTCCTTCACAGTTCTTTTGTATAAGTGAGCTTGAAAACATATTATTTTTCATTTTTTTAGTGAGAGCTTTAATATATAAATATATTGCAAATTGGCCATTTTCCCATGGGGTTAATTAAGCTCTTATGTTCCCTTGCCCCTTCAGTGGGGTTATGAGTATTGCTGCAGACAGCGTTATCATTGCTGCACAGAAGGGAACCCGACCAAAGCTGCTTGTGGAGGAATAGGTTTATTTTGGCTTACAGACTTGAGAGGAAGCTCCATGATGACAGGGAAAATGGCATGAGCAGAGGGTCAACATTACCTTCATCACAGCACTGGCACACAGTTGCAGGAAGGTTTAACAAACACTGGCAAGGGGAAGCTGGCTTATGACCCCCATAAGCCCACCCCCAACAACACAGCTCTAACAAGGTTCCAATACCCAAATTGCCATCAGCTGGGGATTGAGCATTCAGAACACATTCATTTCTTGGGGACACTTGGATGAAACCATCACAAGTATTCACTTTGGAATCATGAATGTATCAGTCAGTGTCTGTGAGTGGTTGGTGAGACAATGCCTCAGAACCCACTTTCCTGGCCTCTCTGGCTCTTACAGATTTTTCACCCCCTCTTCCTCAACACTTCTTTTGCCTTGGAGGGCTTGTTATACATCTCCTTTAGGGTTGAACTCTCAGCAGAATCTGATTTTTTGTTTTGATGAGTTTTGAGTTTGACTGCTGACACCTCTCTGGAAGGTTCTCAGGCTAGCTGTGAGAGCAGCACTCATATTTAATCTGCCACTTCAATGTTTCCTGGGCTCTGGCTGATAAAACATCTCGTTTTAACAAAGTATCCATTGTTTAAAATATATATGCTTTGGTGCTGAAGAGATGATTGCTTGCAAAGCCTGTCGATCTGGGTTTAATTTTCTATTACCTACATAAATCTAGACATGCAAGGTGACTTATGCATCTGGAGGTCATTTTCAGTGACAAGGACCCTGATACACTCATCCTCACACTCTCTCTCAAAAATAAATAAAAATGTCTAATAAAAATTTAAAATATGTTTAAAATGTTAATGTAATGAGCCTCACCAGGCACTCTTAATTGCTTAATATGTCTTCAGTCCTAGTATATATGTAATGGAAGGTATGGAAATGATATATTATAAAGTTCACATACTTTCAATATAAAATTATTTGTAATAGCTATTGATCTTGGAACAACTCAGAAGTCTGATAGGCTCAGGAATTCTTCCCGTTCCACGAGCGACACTACCTGCCACTCCACCAGTGAAACACATGTCCATCACCTATCACTCAGAAGGGGAAGTGGAGGATCCCTGACCTTAGTCCCTTGCGAATCTCATTTGCACATTTCTTCTTGCTAGCCGCCACTTACCTTTCGTGCATCTTTTTTCTTCTTCTGTGAACAAGCTTTAATCAGCAGCAATGCACTCTGGTTTGTATGAGAGACTTTCAAGTGTGCAAGACATAGAAAGTTCTGGTAAATACTCTTCATAGAAAGCTGGGGGAAAATCATGAGGAATAAAAAAGATATCAAAGCATGTGTCAGTACTACAGAAAGGTAGGATTCGTGGAATGGGTTAAAAGCCCAGGTAAGCTTGGAAAGTTATTTTCAAACATGTATACCCACTGGATTTTTAAATTTTTGTAGTCTGTGTAACAGGCTTGCTACAATGAGGAAGAGAATAGACATTTCTATGTATACTGTGCCATTGTTTAGTTTTGAATTTAACATACAGTATCTCTGCTTGACCAGCCTTAGAGGCAGCCTGTAACTTTGAAAATTTATGACTTTGCCTTGGAAGATAAAGAGTAACTTGTGGAGATTATGTCTTACTATGTAGACAGTTCATAGGGAGGATGCTAGACAGTGTATAGGTCGTCTCTACAGGGGAAAGTTCTCTCTTTTCAAGGCAGGTATTACCAGAGAAAGAAGTGATGACAAGAGGTATGTTGTAAAGGTGCAAAAGGAATAGAACGTGCCCCTGGTTTGGGTGTTTTGGGTGTACCTAGCTGTTTCTCAGCTTCTCAGACACAGAAAATGAGTGGTTGTACCCCTTAGAAGGCTCATAGTAATTTAGTAAGTACAAGAACATAAACAGCTGAAAAATAATGGTGACAATATCAAGTTGGAAAGGAAGCAGAACAACTTCTTAGATCATGCCCCAAGGACCAGATTAGACCAGTCTCAGCTGACCTTAGCACAGGGCACTATGAGGGAGGGGGCCCACAGGGTACCACAGGAAGTACATGAGTTAAAGAAAGTTCAAAAAAATCTCATTAGAAAGAGCCAACCCTGGCTTAAGCTTAATCTCTAAATAATTTTGCTCATCAGGAGTTGAGCATGTTCTTAGAAGGAAAATAGATGGAAAAGTCTCAAGGTTATGAGGGAAATCTCAAAAGACCCTTGAATTACCCAAATCAAAACCAACTCTGCATTAAAATCTAAGATAACATTTTAGGATGTGAAAGGTGATAAAAGAAATGGGCAAAGTTAAGTAGCAAGACTTCAATTAAAAATTCTCACTTTTTGTAGAGTCATCAAATTCAGTTGTCAAATTTTGATCCTACTTAAATATTTAGAGCTGAGGCTACAAATAAATTATCAAAAGGCTATATGATTTTGAAATTTTTATTTATGTATTTATTTATTTATTTATTTGTAAAGGGGATTGAGGGATGTTGAGAGAGAGAATGAGCACACCAGGGCCTCTTGCCACTGCAAATGAACTCCAGATGCATGTGACATTTTATACAACTCTCTATTTGAGCAGGTGTTTTAATAGCTGAACCATCTCCTCAGTCCCCAAAATGAACTTGGAGGAAAGTATTTGCTGTGCCAAGTGGTGAAGGACAGCCACAACAAAGAAAGTTTGTGATCTCAGCTACCCATCACCTGAAACCACTCACATAACACACCAGGGAGGGTGGGAAGGAGGTCAGATTCAAACAAATCAGCAATCAATAATCTAATGAAAGCAGCATTCAGATGATGCAAATGGTCAACTTTGCAAAAATCTCATGAATTTTTGAGGCATTTTTCTTTTGTTCTCTAAGCTGGGCTGATAGTAAACAAAGAGAGGTCTATAAAGAACCAAGGTCAAACTGGTGGCAAACACGCCATCATATGAAAATGCCTAGCAATTAACTGTCTTTTCTCATCTGTCAAGACGTGCTTCCTGTCCCCCAAAGCAATTCTTCTCCATTGATAATGTGCTTTATGTCTCCAGACAGTTCTTCAATCAGCAAGCCTGGCAAATGTCCTATAAATATAGCTTGCAGAATATT
>PVHP010002350.1:0-18068 GCA_004024765.1 Zapus hudsonius
CCAGGAAGACCGGGATGAGTACTAAGATATACAGGATCCCTTGCCACAAGGACTAATACAGACAGCCCACGGAGGAGGATATACAACTGATCAGGGATGGGGAGGGGGGGAATTGGGGAATTCGGGATAACAACGCATGGTTTGCCCACTAAATAATGTAACTCATTATGGACAATAAATATATATTAAAAAATATATAAAAATAATAATAAAAAAAAGAGAGACTAGTTGGAAATAAGAAGGGATTCAGTGAAGGAGGGATTCAGAAGGGGAAGAAGGGAGGGGGATGGGAGGGGAATTATGATCGTGGTAAATTGTCTGCATGTATGGAAGTTGTCAATAAAAAGTTTTTCAAATGCTGGAAAGCACTGCTTACTAGAGCAGGATATGCAAATTGAAACCTCAAAGAGATATCATTTAAAACCCATTGGTACGGCTACTACCATAGCTGAAGAGAGAGAGAGAGAGAGAGAGAGAGAGAGAGAGAGAGAGAGAGAGAGAGAGAGAGAGAGAACTGGCAATGTAAGGAAAATTGAAACTAATGCAGTGTTGGTGGCAATGTAAGATCACACAGCGGCTATAGAAGACAGCTAGCTCGTCAAAGAGCTAAGCATAAAATGACCAGAGAACCCATCAACTCTACTTCTATATCTATTTCCCCAATAAACTGAAATCAGGTCCTTGTACATCCATGCTCATAGCAACATTATTCACTGAAAAGTGAAGGCAGTCCAGTGTCCATCAACCGGTGAATAGCAAAATGGCTGTATGCATACAATAAAATATCATTCAGCTATCAAAAGGAAGGAAATTCTGGCACATGCTACAACATGGATTGATCCATAATGACATTATAGTAATTGAAATAAGTCAATGACAGAAGAAAACAGGCATTGTCCTGCAGTATGGGCTGGTTGGCCCTCACTGAAGTTACCACGATAAAGGAGATCCAAATCTGTCATAGAAAACAGTATAATATTTGCATCCAACATACACATATCTTCCCATATACTCATGTCTGGATCAATTATAATACCCAATACAATGGAAATGCTGAACAAGTAGTGATTAAAGTATATCATTGAGGAAATAATCACAAGAAAAAAGCCTATACATGTTCACTGTACAGTTTTTAAAAATATTTCCCTCTGCAAGTCATTGGACCTACAGGTGGAGAATCCATGGATACAGAGCACACACGTAGGGTGGGTCAATGGTACTCTATAATTCTGCTTATGTGGAGTACTTGAGTATTCAAGTCTACAGAGACAGAAAGCAGTGTTGGTTGTCAGGGGCTGGGAGAGGGGAAGGAAGAGTATTCTTTATCAAGTAAGTGTGATACTATGTGTACCCTTGATTTTTATTCATTTTCTCATAGCCCTTGTGTTTTGTTTTATTCTTTGGTTCTTGGTTTCTGAAGCACCTTCAGAACACCTTCAGAGCAATACAGGTAAAATCAGTCTTTATTATAAGGTTGGGCAGTGTAGGCCTCAAAATACAAGCTTTCTCTCTCAGCCTTCACCAAACCTACAGCCCGTCTTCCTCTAGAGTTTCCATTTGGAACCATCAATTGCATGTTCTTTACATCAACTTTCTGTGACTTGTAGTTGAATAGGTCCTAATTGATATGAGTTTATTTAGGAAGAAGGACATCAGGTGCCACAGTGCAAAGATCAGACTAAGTTTATTTTTTTATTTTAATTTTTAAAAATTTTGTTTATTCATTTTCAAGGAGAGAGAGAGAGAGAGAGAGAGAGAGAGAGAGAGAGAGAGAGAGAGAGAGAGCGCACCAGGGCCACCACTTTGTGGGTCTGGCTTATGTGGGACCTGGGGAATTGAATCCGGGGCCTTAGGCACTGGAGGCAAATGCCTTAACTGCTGAGTCATCTCCCCAGCCCCAGACTAAGTTTATATACCTGGGGATGCTGAGAAAACCCAAGGGACCAGGTAGATTCGTGAGAGATTATCACTACATCCAAAGTGTAATTTGGCATCAAATCATGAAAGGTGTTGATGGTCAATTGCAAGCCTTTTGCCACTGGGCTGAACTAGAACCTCCTTTGGACCCACAAAAAAAAAATCATTTAGTAGTGCATGCTTCTGACTCCAGATGCTCTGGGTCTGAGCCACAGAAGGTGACTAAGCACCTAGAATGTGGCCAGAAAGACTGAGCAGCTGAATTTAATTTGATTTCATTCTAATTCATTAAAATGTAGATAAAGTTTTGGAAGGCAATACTTGATTTGCTTATTGAAAACTTTAAGATAAACTTTGGTATGACTTGGCATATGAATCTACATTTTGAACCAAATTTTTTAATCTTTTTAATTTTTTCTTTATTAAGCAGAGAGAGAGAAAGAGAGAGAGAGAGAGAGAGAGAGAGAGAGAGAGAGAGAGAGAGAGAGAGCACACCAGAGCCATCACCTTGTGGGTCTGTCTTATGTGGGTCCTGGGGAATTGAACCAGGGGCCTTAGGCACTGGAGGCAAGTGCCTTAACCGCTAAGCCATCTCTCCAGCCCTTGAACCAAATTTTATGAAATTTAAAAACTCAAGTACAGATTGCCTATTGCAGATCAATATGTAGTGTCCCAAACCAGATGTACATGAGTGCAAAATATAAATGAGATTTGAAAGGGATGTGAAATGTCGCTACCTGGTGGTAACCTTTATTTGTTTATTTTTCTGGCAGGATCCTGAGGTGGGTGGTGCCCAGGATCACATGGCAAGAGGCAGGAAGTGAAGTAAGTCTATCTAGTCTCTGTCCCTCCTCTTCTAAAGCCAAGGGCTTAACCTCGAGGCCTCCACCCTAATGATTTCATCTGTCACCTCCCAGAGGCCACACTTCTCAAGACCACACAGTTGGATTGTTTCCACCTTCCAAATATTTCACAATGGAGTTAAGTTCCAACACATGAATCCTTGGGAGACACTCAAACCACATCCAAACCATATCATCTCCATGGTTATCTCCATCCCAGAAGAGTCTGCATCCCACAGTCTTATGTCAAAGGTACCAGGAAGAATGACAACTCAGGGCAAGGACACAAAGGACCCAGTCAGCTCCTGATGCCTGTAGAGTTGCTGCAGCAGCAAAATCATATTGAAAAGGGGCCAGACACAGCAGAGCTGTGATAGAGCCAGAGTGGTCTGTCCTTGGCAGGGCTGAGAGAGAGGACTTAGGAATGCAAATACGGAGAGACAGGATAAGAGAGAAGATATAAGTCACATACCTGTGCTCCTAGAATGAATTACAGGAAGATAATCCCAAAGGGCAAGGATAAAACAACCTGCTGATATACAGGGAAGACCTTTGTGGGTCAGTCAGCCTCGCTGCTCAGGACTGGGCTGCAGGCCCTGGGTTCCTCAGGCTGGTCCAGATGTGGCTCTTGCAGTCAGCTCCCACGCCCATGGCCATTTCTTCTCTTCTGTCTGGCTCTGGACATCTCAGCTATCCCTTGAGAACCTATCCAGTCAAAAAAAAAATGATAAATCTTCCCAGAGTGTCCATTTGGAACGTGGGAAAGTTCTGGAACCAGATAGTAGAGATGGTTGAATGACAGTATAGTTGTACTTGATGCCACCTAATGTGGGTCTTAAGATTGCTTAAAATGGTGACTCACAATAAAAGACACTGCTTAAAAACTCCTCCCTGAGTGGTGCTAGCCCACAGTGTGCTCCCTCTGGAGTCATCTCCCCACAGTTGGCACCAACCACTGATGTCTGAGTCTGTTCTCTAGAGCAGCCATTTTCTTCCCGTCAAATGCTCCATGTGTATGTCTTGCTCCTTTCTCTATATTTTTGATAAATTGGTTGATCTGCGTCCATCATAAGGCTGATGACGGAAAGGACACGTGAAGGAACACAGGAAGCCAAGGTCATGGTGACGCACTGGAGGAGATGGAGCCCTTGGCACAGGCTCTTTCATTTTTCATCCAAATCTGCTGCTAACAAATTCTGTGAGAAAGAAGACATTTTCCCTGAAATTTTGTTTAACCCCATCTGCTGAAATGGTGCTAAAAATATCCATTCTGGATATATGAAAATTAAAAAAGAAATGTTTGAGAAAATTGCTTTGAAAATAAAATCTGGAATAGTCTGTGAAGAGCTTGGGGGAATCACCCTTCCCAATGAGGTATGACAAAGAAAAATAGACATGTATAAATATAAGCAGGCATATCTAAATATATACAGTTTGGAGCCTTCCTTCCTTCCTTTCTTCCTTCCTTCTTTTCTTTCTTTCTTTCTTTCTTTCTTTCTTTCTTTCGATAGAGTCTCATGTAGCATGTAGCCCAGGCTGGCCTCAAACTAGCTATGTATCTGAGATGACCTTGAGCTCCTGATCCTCACAGGTACTGGAATTACAGGTATGCACCAGCCGAGCCAGCTCAAAATGGGCTAATATTAACCTAAAGTTGTATTCCAAATCCAAGGCCTGTCATGACAGGCACAAAGTAACAACTCAATAATGTATTCCATAATTTATTCATCTCAGTCCTTCAACAAAGGCAAATTTTCAGCTGCAGAAAATGAACCCTGGGGATTGTAGTAAAAATGAGCAATTTGTTTCAGAGAGTGACAAAGTCCTGTGGCCTTGGTCTTGGCTCATGGATAAATTAACAGGTACAGTATTCTCTACCGAGAGAATGCCTACCCGCTCCTCAGCTTCCTGACCCAGCCTGGCTTCTTCACAAGGATTTGCATGTACTTTGAGAAGATTAATGAACTGAGGAATTCACAGCCAGTTCAAGGGCAAGGCCTCCAACAAACTGGAAGGTTCCTAGCCATAATTTCTCCTGTCATCTTCACCAGCAATACTTTTATGGTCTGCTTCATTGTTGAGATGAAACAGAAAATGGCGAATTATCTGGATCACTCAGGCAACAATGAGTAGTCTCATTACGAGTGGTTTGCACCTGGTTGAAATCAAGGCCAACCTATGTGAATTTTTTCCACCCTTCTCTCCCCTGAGTTATCAGAACCATTTCCAAGCACTCTGCTTCCTTGTTTCAGCCCACTACTAGAGAATAGTTTCTCTCCCCATCTCTATTGCCTGTAAGAAGTGCAAATTGAAGCAATTATCTGGATTGTTCAAGGAAAAAAAAGCTTCAGAAATTCTTCTGCCTGAGTGATCCAGGTAATTGCTTCAATTTTCATGTCAGCTCCTGGTCTTTGGGACTGCCAAGTCCCTGGGATAGCCATTTAACTCAAACCCTGGGGTCTGCAGGGTACCATGTGGGTCTAATCATTTCTGATTGCCCAGGCCCAGCCCCATTCTTATAAACGCAAAAAGAAAAGAATCTGACCCTAGCAAAGATTAGAAGCCATACGAACAGATGAAATAGTTGTGGAAATGCTGAAAAATCACTTTAAAACTGACAAAAATAATCTGTTGCTATAGAATTTTTAAAAAATCTGAATGTCTTTTGAAATTTATCACCTCAGTTCAAGATGCTCAGTTAGGGGCTTGGGATGTAGTTCAGTGGGTAAGAGCACTTGCCACCCAAGCATAAGTGCCTGAGAGGGCTGGAGTTTGATTCCCAGCACCCACATGAGAAGACGGACATGGCCACGCATGTCTGTAACCCGACCCAGTAAGGGACAGGGACCAGAGAATCATTTGGGCTCACTGGTGAGCCAGTCTGACCAAAAATGTCTGCTCCATGTTCACTCAAGGAAATAACATGGAAGAGAGATAGAAGACAGCTAACGTTTTCCTCTAACTTCTGCATGTGTGCGCTCATGGGGCCTACACACGTGCATACACTATGCTTGGATACATTATAGCTACGCACATCATATTCACACAGAGCCAAGCATAGATGTCCTGATAAGCCAGCTCAGTGAGCAAGAAGGAATGACAACCCCATCTCCCTAGCCCGACTTCAGCTGGTGTGAAGGAGAAAGCTCTCCCTCTTCTCTGACATATTGACTAAGGTTTGTTTCACCTGCTTTAGTATTAAATACATTTAGTATTAATTCTTGCAGAACTGAAATCAGGGATCTACAAGAATAGCATGGGAGCCATTAATTCAAAGGAAGGACAGAAAAAGAAAAGTCAAACTCACTGGCTATCTGGGAATGAGCATTGGCACTCTGGGCAGTCAGGGAGGGGTACTGGGCACCAGGCCCAATTAGGAGCTAAGATGTTGGAGGTGATGGGCATCAAAGTGCCCAGTCCTTCTCAAGGCTAACCCAGCACAATCCCAGGTAACCTGTATGTCAGCTATTCCCTCATCTTCCAGAAGCTGTGTGATTCATTCAGGCCCCATTTAGACACAGAATTCAATATGGGTGGTTCCTCTAAAATCCACTCACAGGAAATCACTAAGCAGCACATAAGGTAGGTTTTCTTAACATAGATTAGGGGTTTCTCTTGCGCATCCTACAGTGAGCTACTCAAAAAAATCACTGAACAGACTTCATGTCTCTGAGGTCCTGACTGCATCATGCAACCACACAGGGGTCCTATGTGGGCCTGTCTCCCTGGACTTGTCCTTCTTGACACGGAGCCCATCTGGGGTAGCCCAGCTCAGTCCCAGCACTGGGCGCTACAAAACAAAACAGTTCCCTCTAGTCAGCACTCCACACTCCTCCTGGGGTGAGACTGTGGGAACGAAGAATGGATATAAACATGTTTTTTGATTCCCCATAATGGAGAGACACTACAGAATGCCCAATAAATCAGTTCCTTGGGAATATCTTACAGACTCTTGAGGCTACAAATGGTGACGGAGCTCCCCACAGAGATTCTCCTTTTTTTTTTCCTTTATTGTCCATAATGAGTTACATTGTTTAGTGGGCCAACAATGAGTCGTTATCCCCAATTCCCCGTTGCCCCCCTTCCCCATCCCCAGTCAGCTGGATATCCTCCTCCGTGGGCCTCTGTATCAGTCTTTGTGGTAGGGGACCATGGATAGCCCAGTCTTCAGCTGGGTTCTCATGACCCAAGTGTGTTGTTACTGAAGGTTGCCAAGTCTCTGATATTCTCCCCCACCACGGCTCTCACAATCTTTCTGCCCCCTCTTCCGCTCAGTTCCCTGAGTTGTGGTGGGTGAGGATTAAGGATGCTTTAATGTTGTAAGCTTAGGGGTTTTTGTGTCAAGAATCATTGGTTTCTGTCTCACTGGCTTATCCTTTGTTGATTGAATGGCTATGGCTGTGGGTCCCTTGTTCATCCAATCATTCTCTGTGGGGTTCCATATGGATCCTCCCCCGTATGACTGTGGTGGCTCATCTCATGCCAGGATCCGGGGATTCAGGGCGATATGCACCGGATCCCATACTCTTGGGCTCCCAAGAAAAGATGCACTATGTGAGTGACTGCCGGGGAGGTTTTTAAAAATAGAAGCTAGGTAATCCAGATTGTTGTATATTTGTTAACCGATACTGACCTCATTCTCCGATGGAGATTGTGTTTGTATTTTTCAGGATACAGCGAGGTAGCTGTGGCCCATATAACTCTCCTTTTCTTTTCAAAGCAGAAAATAAGATAAGGTTTTCTTCAACAGAAGTCAAACAAAAGTACCAAAATACCTAGAGCATTTGTCAACACTTGTGTTTGTTATCTACTGCAGTATCACTTCTCATCGAAAAGCAGAATTCACTGCTGTGGTCGTTTGAATGTGATAGATTGAATGTATGGCCCCATAGACTCCAACATTTTTGACTATACATTCTACTTGAGTCCGGAGCAGGCGGATCACTGGTGCTAGGGTGAAGGGAGGTGTCACTGTGGGCAAATCTTGGAGTTCAGCCCTAAGATGTGTTTGCAGGAGGATCTTCATTCCAGCCCAAAAGCATGGAGAGAGCAGTTTGAGCTCTGGTGGTTTGTGCTTGCTGCTTTTGGTGTTTGCTGGTTGGTTTGGTGGTTTCTCTCTGCTTGAATCTAACCCTACCAATCCACCATAGGCCGATGACCCAGATCCTGGCAAGAGAGGAGCCACCACAGTCATATCGTGGAGGATCCGTAGGGAACCCAGCAGACAATGACAGATGAACAAGGGACCTATAACCACAGCCATTCAATCAACATAAGATAGGCCAATGAGACAGAAACCAAGGATTTTCGACACAAGGACCTCTAAGCTCGCAACATTAAAGCAGCCTTTTTACTCACCCACCATGACTCAGGGAACTGAGCGGAAGAGGGGGCAGAAAGATTGTGAGAGCCGTGGTGGGGGAGACGGTCCAGAGGCATAGCACCCATCAGTAACAACTCACTTGGGCCAGGAAGACCGGGATGAGTACTAAGATATACAGGATCCCTTGCCACAAGGACTAATACAGACAGCCCACGAAGGAGGATATACAACTGATCAGGGATGGTGAGGGGGGGAATTGGGGAAGTCGGGATAACAACGCATGGTTTGCCCACTAAATAATGTAACTCATTATGGACAATAAATATTAAATTTAAAATAAAAAAAAGAATAAGATAATGAAAAAAAAAAAGAAACAGCCAAATTCTTCCACCATTGATGGAACTTCCCTTTGATCTATAACCCTGAAATAAACCCCTTCCTTCCATAAACTGTGCCTGGTCCTGGTTGGATGCTCGTACTAGCAATGAGGAGATGACCGCAACAACTGCTTTATCATAGGTCAGTAATCTAGGCGCCTCCTTAGTGCAGTAGGCAGCGCGTCAGTCTCATAGGTCAGTAATCTGATCACACTATAGCTTAGTTTTGTGGCTCAGGTTCTCTGACACACAGCTAGGGCTACAGTCATTTTAAGGCCCAATGTGGAGGATCCACTTCCAAGCTGCATCATGTGGTGGTTGGCCATAACATGCCTTCAATTCCTTCTTCCACAGTGAGCCATCCTCGGCAGGAGGCATCATTACAAGTGAGAGTACAGGGACAAAGGCACAACCATGTTCTTTTCTCATAACTTCATCTCACTCATGTCTACTATGTTCAGTGACCAGGAGCAAGCCACTGGCTCAGCACCCAAGGGTGAGAATACTCAAAGGCCTGGATCATCATGGAGCATGTAGAAAGCTGCCTACTAAAATAGCTCAGAAAGTAGAATAAGGAATATAACTTTGAGCCCATATAGACCCTTTCTCAAAAGAGCTTCAGATTAACTGGGATATAAGCTATAGAGAAATGAAGAAAAATAATCATTTAAGCAAAACCCCAAGACATCAACAATAAAAGAAAACAACAATATACTATGCTCCATAAAAACACAAGGTCCTATACATCCAAATTCATACACATCAATAAATAAAACAATCGGCCAAGGAAGGTTTTTTTCCAACCTACCTGACAAAGAGTCAATACTTTTAATAAAGAATTCTTACAAATGAATATGACAGTTGTAAATACACACTAGAAAAGCTAGCCAAGAGCCTTAAAACACAAGACACAGGAAAATGACAAATTACCCTAAAATGCATGCGAAACTGTGTGGCCTCATTAGTAACCAGGGAAATGTCTATTAAGCTGGCAAAGGTGACCAACAGTAATAGAGTTACAGGTTCCAAAATACACCAGGAAGGTAGCCTTCTCATAACCTACTGCTAGGAGGGTAGATTTGTCAATTTTTGTTTTCTGGGAGGGGAACATAAATTTCAACTTGACAAGTACAGACTTCCTGCCCACAGAGCTGAGGTACTTGGTAAGTGAGCATGGGTACCTCCAGAGAAGAGAACTGCAAATGTGGAAACATCTAAGAACTAACACTGGAAACGTTGCCAAGTCATAGAGAACCTTGAACAGCACGTGCTAGTGTCTGGGTGGCCTTCATGGGTGGTGCAAAACCCCTGAAAGTTTATAACCTGAGTCTTCAATTGAAAGAAAAGTCTTGAACATAGTTGGAAACCTCAAGGAGATATTGAGAAACCAGAGATAGACTTATCCCTACTTCCTTGAGAATTCCGGCCCTCCCATTCTGATCTCACTGTTTGACAAAGGCAATACTCTTTATTACTTTATTACTCAGTGGAGACAAGAGAGCAGCTCCAGCCCTTCCAACATAGGTATGGAAGACTCTGGCTTTGTGAGTCAGATAGTGCCCCCACCCCAAGGGTTGGAACTGGAGTTATGAAGAACAGCAAGAATGGAGGTTCCTAAGCCAGGATGGTCAGGAGTCTTTGAGTTACAAGCAACAGAAGTCTATTTAGGTTATCTAAAAGAAAGAGCAGGGAAGGAGTAAGTTACATTCTTGAAGAATTATAAGGCTAGGCTGCAACTGAGCTTGGACTCTAACTAGAAATAGGGACCTGAACCTTGTAAGGCTTTGTCAATTGGGCCTCTTTTTCTTCCCCAGGCTAGCATAGAATATTTAGCTTTGCCAGCTCAAAAGATTGTATATGTCTAGTACTCAGAGAACAAGGGAAATTTTACCCTTCTCTCAGTTTCTCAGCACAGGCCCATTGTTGCGGTCAGCTTTCTAGTTGCTGCGCAGAAAGAACCCAAACAAAAGCAGCTTGTTGAGGAATGGGTTTATTAGGCTTACGGACTCGAGGGGAGACTCCATTCTGGCAGGGAAAACGGTGGCATGAGCAGAGGGCTGGACATCACCTCTGCCACAGCACTGCCATCAGCTGAGGATCGATCTATCAGAACACATTCAATTGTTTGTGGGGGACACCTGTATCAAACCATGACACCCATCTTGACTCTATTGCACAAATCCACTCTGACCCACAGCAACATGTCCAACAATCATGGCTGTCAGTGTGACTCCTTAATTATGTGGTTTGAGAGGTGGAAGGGTGAGCAGCGGATCCCAGGAAAGGGAAAACGGAAATCCCTAGAAAATAATCATGATACAGGTATCAGTGAAACTTAGGGAATGAAGGAGGCCATCAGATACACCTCTCTTTTGTCCCTGGAATGCTCCCCAAGACAGATGCCATTCTGAAACATACAGCACTGTGGTCCACCAAAATGGCACTATTTTTCACAATCCTGCTGCAGTGGAATACCCCACTTTCTGCACTTCTGCAGTCAGTTACCCCAGAGTTAATGGAGCCCTGACATGGCTGCGGGTCAGCTGGCCACCAGCAGGTGCTGCTTTTGCCAGCCAACTCATTTGGCTCTGCTGCTCTGTGGACAGCCAGCATACAGTCTGGCTTCATTGTTTCCTGACATGACCTGTTCCCTTTAGAAGGAAAAGAGAGTAATTGAATTATCAAGGAATTAACTGAATAAAACACTCTAACCCAGCAAAGAGATGAATTTGTGTAGTACTTAAAAAAACCCGACCCTCTCATCACTGGTAAGCTTCCAGACTCTGCTAGTTTAAGCACATAACTGTGGGCAGGGCAACAGCTTGTGCATTTGGACTCCTTACTCCTGCCTGCAACACTCGTACTGGCAACATTTAGCCTCCTTCTGATTAATGGAAACAGTTTGTGCTGCTTATTTGTCCATTTTTATTGGCATTTGTTGTGTCATCTCAGAAAAACATTAGCACCACGGTTAACTTCTTGATTCTCATTTACTGTATCTGCTCCGTGCTGTAAGCACTCAGTACCTATATGTAAATACAGCATAATCATACACACATTTATGTATAGGATAGAGATTTTTGTTCTAGTGTTTTGAAAAAAATTATTCATTCTTCATTCATTCATTCATTCTACAAGTGCCTACTAAATGCCAGCCACTGTTCTATCTGCTCAGGAGTTAACTGTGACAAGACAGATGTGCTCCAAGCCAGCCTGAAACTATATAGTGAATCCCAGGTCAGCCTGGGCTAGAGCAAGACCCTACCTCAAACACCCCCCAACAAAAAAAGAGAGAGGGGCTGGAGAAATGGCTCAGCAGTTAAGATGCTTGCCTGCAAAGCTGGATGACCTGGATTTTATTCCCCAATGCTCATGTAAAGTAGTACATGCATCCGGAGTAAGTTTGTTTGCAGTGGCTAAAGGCCCTGGTGTGGCTATCTTCTCCCTCTCCCTCTCTTTCTCCCTCTCCCTCTCCTTGTAAATAAATAAGTAAAAATTTAAAAAAGAAAGGGAGGATGAATGGAAAGAGGGCATTCATTAGGGAATAAACCACTCCAAAAGTTGGCGGCCTAAGGCTCTTAGCTGCCCACCAGAACTAGATGGTAGAACCCCATTGCTGCATGCATGGGCTGCAGTTCACTGAGAAATCAAGCTGGAGCTGAGCTGGAAGGCTCCTCCCTGTTGACTAGATGTCAGGATGCTGGAAAGAGCTATGCAGCCTGCAGCCTTTTGGGAGAGAGAGGCCATCAATGCTATTGAGCAACAGTGGAACCTGCAAGCTTTATGGCTGGCCAACCTGACCAAATGTACCAATTGGTGTGATAGTGGCATGTCCATTATGGGGAAAATCAATTGCTCTTGTATTGGACTGGAACCCTGAGGAAAACCTAGTCAAAAGCCTGTGGCTGGGGAGGTCATAAGCCCTAGAGGAGTAATGACTACTGTTGTCTAGCTACATGGATCTATTACTCCCACCAAACTGCCCTCTAAACATTTATGTTTATGTCCTTATACTAATGCTACTCTCACGTTTAGTTAGAAAAACTCTTTTTTTTTTTTTTGTCAGATGGTGGTGACCACTGGGGTGACTCAAAACTCACCATAGTGCTAAGGAGAAGTGACAGTAGAGTGTTCAGCACCAAATGAGACATCTCTAAAACCTCCAAGGCTCAGGGTCCATTGTAGAAGAGATGGCAGAAAGAATGTAAGAGTCATATCGTGGAGGATCCAAATGGAACCCCGCAGAGAATGACGGGATGAACAAGGGGCCCACAGCCACAGGATAAGCCAGTGAGACAGAAACCAATGATTTCGACACAAAGACCTCTAAGCTCACAACCTTAAAGCAGCCTAATACTCATCCACCACGACTCAGGGAACTATGCGGAAGAGGGGGCAGAAAGATTGTGAGAGCCATGGTGGGGGAGATTATCCAGAGGCATGGCCAGGAGAACCTGGCTGAATACTAGGCTATCCATGGTCCCCTGTCACACGGACTGATCCAGACGACCCATGGAGGAGGTTGTCCAGTGGAGGGGGGAGGGGAGGGCAGCGGGGAATTGGGGATAACAACTCATTGTTTGCCCACTAAATGTTGTAACTCATTATGGACAATAAATTAAAAAAAAAAAAAAGAATGTAAGAGCCAAAGGAAGGGGAGGAGTGCTTACAATACTGTTTTAAACACAAAGTGGCCTTGATATTCATGACCTCGAAGTGGCTGATGCTACCTACACAAGACCTGAATAATTGGAGGGGGGAAATGATGACATCAAAGTAGAAGAGAGACTAATTGGAAAGAAGGGATTAATTAAATGGAGGGTGGATTTGGAAGGGAGAAAGTAGAGGTAGTGGGAGGGAATTGTGGTTTATTGTCTGTACTTATGGAAGTTGTCAATAAAAAGTTTTAAAAAGAAAGTTGGTGTTCTAAAACACACCATCATTTATTACTTCTCCCTAGTCTCCAGGGAAGCTAGGCATCTCAGGGCATTGGCTGGCTGGCTGCTGGTCCTCTCTATGTCCACAAAGCTAGCCCAGGCATGTCCTCATGGAGAGAAAGAGGTGTAAAGGTGAGCAAGCCCAACTGGGCTCCAGAGCAAGTGAACACGCTGATATCTTCCCATCTCCCCTCACCTCTCACATTGGCCAAATCAGACTACATGGCTGAGTCCAGAAACAGACAGAGGGGACTGAATACCAAAGGACAAAGCATGGATTAAACTGTGCTTGTCTCTCGGGTTCACATACCGTAAAGCCTTAACCCTCACATGGCTTCATCTGGAGATGGGGTCTGCAAGAAGCAATTAAATTTCAGTGGGTTCATAAGGTTGATGTCTGTGACTCTTTAGCTTGGGTGGTCCTTAAACATGCAACCCTCCTACCTCAGCTTCCTGAGTATCTGTAATTATAGACCTATGCCACCAGGCCCAGAAAGTTTGGGGTCTTAGTCTAATAGGTATGTCAGTATAAGAATAAGAACGATCACTCTCTCTCCGCATGTGAGGGCACAGTGAGAAAGGGCTGTCTGTAAACCAAAAAGATGGCCTTCACCAAATAAGCTAACCTTGACCTTAGAGTTCTAGTTTCCAGAATGTGAGAAAATGCCATGCTATTGTTTAGCCACTGAGTCCAAGGCACTTTGTTATGACTGCCTGAGCTAGGACAGGTGTGTACACAGACAGAGAGGCCATCTTCTTGAGTCATCCATACACATTCAAAAAGGGAAAAGGGAAGCAAGGAAGGAAGAAAGGGAAGGAGGGAAGAATGAGGGTTAACTTACCTTTTAAATAGGAATAGTTGAAAACATTAGTAAACCTCACTCTCCTTTCTCTCAAAGTGGGTCATGTGCTTGGTGACTTATCTGCAGCCTCCATCTGTGACCAAAGGCAGTCAGAAGGGAATGAGCCCGAGACTGGCTCATTTTATTCCAAAAATAAACAGAGATGATTTGGAGATTTTCCACACATGGAACAAAACTTGTGTAAAGACTCTGGTTCTGTCTGGAGGACTCTCGTCATAAACCTACTCTCTTCCTGTGTCAAAACACCTTAAGCATAGATTTTTAAAAAGATATCTTCCTACTTAATAGACATTGAAAATACTTATAGGTCTCCATGGCCTAAAATGTAAGTGTAAATTTGTTCTAACTAACATCCCTACTTTTATATGTTTGACTCAAGTTATTTCAATATAATATTCAAAAGAAAATATTCATCTGCTCATTTAATAAAATATCACAAGATTCTGTTTTGGAAAATTGCCCCATCTATCCCACATAGCTCTAAAGACTCTTTTTTGGAGGTACTGAGAACCAAATCTAGGGCCTCATATATGAGTTAAGCACTCTATAGCCCAGGCCCTCTCTAAGGTCTCTTAACTCAAACCAAACAAAGAAACCCAATGAAATAGTTTTGTAATCATCAAAGTGACTGGGATAAGCAAGAATGGTTCTTGCCTTCCTAGAGTGAACAAAGAAAGGAAGGTGGGTGAACAAGGACAGGGCAAATAATTGAATTTGTATGTCTCTCAGGTGAATTGTGGGCTTTCTCCTGTTTATTCAGAGGGGTGGCCGATGGTGTTCCCAAGAGAAAGTACAGCCAAGGGCTCACAGGAGGCAGGCAAGGTCTGTTTGTAATGGAGAGAGAATATACCCACTGTATTAGCATTCTGGAAGAGAGGGGCATGCCTTGGGCAGATGGGGAAAGGTTCTAGTTCTCCCTGGTCTTCTCTGGAAGCTTGGATGCCCAGGAGTAAGGTATCAGTGGGCCTTGATTGTGGCGCTCCATCATCGTGACCAGTGGTAATCCAAGCCTCCCTCCTCTGTGATCAGGTATTAAGAGAAGCGAGCCTCAGGAGAAATGGCTCACTGTGACGTGAAGGTGTGTGGTCGGTGCCTGGGGACTGCCATTTTCAGATTTCTCAACTCTCAGAGCTGTCAGAAGGGCTCCCATGAACACCCGCTTTGCAGTGCCTCCTCCACCCTTGCCAACCTGCCAGACCTGCCTGGCCCTGGATTCCCTCTTTGGAAGGTGCCACCTGCACCCACGAGCTCTGGAGACCATGGGAAGAAAAGGCCTTCTGGTGAGGGAAGCTCTGTAGGCAGGACAGAGTGTGTGAGGTGGACCAGGTAAAGTCTCTGAGTCTCCCCACACAGCAGAGCCTGAATGAGGAATTCCTGTGGATGTGACTTTAATGAAGTGAGAAAAGCAGGCATGGGGAATAGGGTCCCGAGGAGAGTTGAGCAAGGGTGAAGCCTCTGCCTCCAGCCTGGCTCATGAGGGATTCTAGCACACCAATGACACCTTGCTGTGGTGGCCCTTGGCATCCTAGGGACCAGTCATCAGTGCTCTGTGTTGCCCCCTCCCAGAGGAGCAAGATATATTCTTGGTAATTTGGAGGGAGGCAATTCTTTAGATACTTCAGCAGCAGAGAGGAGTGAAAAGGCGACAGGAGTCTGACTGAGCACATGGCATCCACAATGGGGGACATGCTCAGCCCCAGGGTATGCGTGAATTCCAAGTGAAATGATGCAGATGGAAACACCATAGGTCTGAAAAGTGCCAGCAAAATGTTTGAGATCTGCAGTTCTCACAGGGTTGATGCAAAGCCCAGATGAGACAGAACAGATATAAAATGCTATTGTAGAAACTAGAGAAGCGCCATACAAGTGTTAACTCTTTAGATGTGTTTGACAGTCCACTGAACAAGCACTTAGAGACTGTTTCAGATGCCAAGCATGGTGCAAGGAACGGGGGAATCCAGCAGGGATAAACATCATCCTCACAATCTCACAAACACCTACTAAACTGCAATCATGGTGAGATGTTCAGAAAGGGAAGGGCAGGATGCCAAGAGACAGCATGGCGAAGCTGGTCCCAGGACTGGAGCCACTGGGAAGGAAGCCTGGGCAGAGACCATTTAACCAAGATAGTGGAAGAAAAGTAGCAGAATTTGAGAAAACCCTGAGGGTGTTGGTTGAAAAGAAAAAATAAAGCCAGCAAATGAGAATAAGGATGGATTGCTCAAAACTGAGCCACAGAGATTTGGTTTTAAAAAGCCATATGCAATCAGAGCATACCCGGATATAATCACTTATCACCCCAGCACTTGGTAGGCAGAAGCAGGAGAATTGAGCATCAAGGCCAGCCTGGGCTACACAGTAAAACAGATAACCTATGTGTGTTAATGTCACTGTAGATGATGAAAACTTGCCATTCTCTTACTTTCCATTACTTTCTTTTACATGACTGGTGTGGTGGTTAGGTTTTGTTGTCAACTTGGATCTTTTTAATTATCTTGGGTGGGTCTCTGAGGATATTTACAGGAAGGCAGCCCCCAGCAAGGGGCAGGATGTAAAGAAGCTCAAAGAAGCTAGAACTAAACATCCTTTCTAGTGTGGGCAGAGCAGGAAGGAAATTCCAGAGACTCAGGAAGCCTTAATTAAGTCTGGGATAGGGTTGCAAGACCCCACCCTAAGGCTATATAAAGGGGAAGAAATTCTCTCCTTGGCTCTCCTACCTGTTTGCTGTTCTGTGTGTGTGGTGTTGGTGATGGGTTTCTCTCTGCTCGGACCTCTGAAAGAGTGCCAGCCTCTTTCACTGTTATGGAACTTCCCCTCATCTGTAGTTTCAATAAATCCTTTCCACCCCCAAATTATGCCTGGTTTGGAGATTCATCCCAGCAGAGTGTGGCTGACTGTGACAACTGGCCATATGTTTTCAACAGAGACGAACATTTCTTACAGACTGTCACTATCACGTAAATCTCTAGGACTCAGGGAAGATCTATTTCTGTTATTGATCGCCCACATCACAAGTTGAGCTAGTTCTTTGCCAAAACATCTCTCCCAAATATGTCCTTAGCAATCATGCTAGATAAGCCATTTTGACATCACACCTAAAGGACAGCAATAGCCCCTGTATTGTCTTATCTCGCACAGAACCTTCCAACAGCCACCAAGAAACTGAATTTCAGTTTTGCATTTCCACAAATTAGAGCTGATGTGGTAAGGCAACAAATAGAAATGGGAGTCATAGCATCAGAAAAACTGGAAACAAAATTACGCATAATTGCAGGAAAGATGATTGCCTCCACCACTGCACATCACAAGAGAGTTAGCTTAAAAGCAAGCAGGATTAATATCCATCCAAGAGTTCTGGAAGGTGATCAGGTGAAAAATGAGTAGATTCAAATCCCTCATTTTTCTGTTCAATAGAGCTATGTATAATAGATGTTTAGGGCTATATTCTGAACATCCATGTAAACTCAAAATTTATATTTAAACCCAATCATCAATGTGGTAGCATTGGGAGATGGGTCATATCAAGGTGATTAGGTCATGGGGAAGGACTCCTCCTCACTGGGTTACTGAGCTTTAAAAATAAACCCAGGATAGCTTGTTTGTCCCTTGTACCATGTGAGGACACTCAGACACTGGGTGGTGAAGTGGCCCTCACCAGACACTGAACCCCTTTGGAGCCTTGATCTTGAACCTCCCAGATGCCAAAATTGTGAAGAAATTTCTGCTGTTTATAAACTACCAAGGTGATGATATTTTGTTGTAGTAACTGGTAACTAAGGCATGCAGGATTTTACACAGAAATGGGGGGT
>PVHP010002350.1:18168-91233 GCA_004024765.1 Zapus hudsonius
GAGAGAGAGAGAGAGAGAGAGAGAGAGAGAGAGAGAGAGAGAGAGAGAGAGAGAGAGAGAGAGAGAGAGAGAACATGCCAGGGCATCTTGCCACTGAACATGAACTCCAGATGCACACTCTACTTTGTGCATCTGGCTTTATGTGGGCACTGGGGAATCGAACCCAGGCAGGCAGGCATTGCAAGCAAGTACCTTTAACCACTGATCCATCTCTCCAGCCCCAGACAGATTTTAAATGTCAAAGACTATTTGGTTTTATGATGGTTAATCCTCATTGTCTACTGGATTGGATTCACCTAGGACATATACCTCTGGCTATTAGTGTACATCCAGAGAGTTTTAACTGAGGAGGGAAGACCCATGTTGACTGGACACCATCCAACAGGCTTGGGTACCTGAATGGATACAAAGGAGAAAACAAGCTGAGGACCAGCATGCCTGTCTCTCTGCTTCCTGACTGCAGACACTGCGTGACTAGCCACCTCACAACCCTGCCACCATGCCTTCCCTCCATGGTGGACTACACCCTCACACTGTGAGCAAAATAAACCCTTCCTTCCTGAATTTGCTTTTCTCAGGCAGTTTGTGATAGCAATGAGAAAAGTAACTAATACAGCGTGGTTGTTTTTTCCTTAACTACCAAGTAGTCACAGATGCTAGGACCCAGGATTCAAAATGAGAGTGCCAGACATCAATATCCCCTCGCTTCCTATTTCAATGGCTTTAAGGCAATGTCATGCCTATCACTGGATAGTTCTTCCATGGGAATCCAAGGATAACAAGAGACTGATGATATCCACCCAGGAGGCAGCAAAGGATTCACAACAGGAACCCCAAGTAAAGATGACTGGTAACATAGATTGTTATTTTTCTCTCTTCATTTATTTCCCTGCTTTTACTTGGAGCTCTCGATAACCTTTGAGGAACAATTTTCCAGCCTGTTCTCAGCTATGCCAAACGGAATTCAACCCAAAGTTGTATGTCATAATCACTAAGAAGGAAAGCAGGGGTCCACCAGGCCAGCTGGTAGGCGGTAGCAGCAATTGGTAAGTAATTTATAGGAGGAAGTGAATCTTCAAGTAAGATCTAGCCAGTACTACCTACTCAATGACACCTCCACCCCCAGCCAGCAGCAAGCCGTAGAGGATCTGGGCTAGATTTTATTAGGCTGGCCATCTGGCTCCCTTACAGCATAAAACCAAATAGCACTAATTCAAGGGGAAACATTATGATGAATCACAACCAGAGAGAGTCAGGGGTGTTATGAAACTTCAAAGGAGAGAGAAACCATTTAGAACTGTCAGGAGATGAGGCAAGACTTCACAGGGAGGGTGACATTTGAGGGAAAAATCATAGCTTAAGCATACGAGACTTTATACTCATGCTAAGACTATAGTCCACACTGAGAAGGCAGCTTGAGGAGGTTGCAAAGTACCAAGTGATGAAGCTAAAGGTCACCTGCTTCTGCTCCGCCATCCTCAGTGCATGATGTCCATCTCCAAGGTTGTTTCATGGCCCAAGATGATGGCCAGTGCATCAGCCTCCAGGCCAAATTCTAGTTACCAAGAAAGGCCAGGGTTCACATTCCTGACCCAAGAACTCCTTTAAGCAGTCTCCTCCAAGGTTTATGCAAACTTTCACTTGCAATTTGTTGACCAGAAAATGTGTGTACAACCACACTGAATTGCTCTCATATTTAGCTGGGTTCATAGCTGCCCCAAATAACATTGAGTAAGACAGGAGAAATGAGCATAAAAATCTCAACTGGTGGTCCCTGGCATAGGAATTCTGAAGGTTTCTAAACAAAGTAATGATATCAATTAAAATACCACACAGGGCTGGAGAGATGGCTCAGCAGTTAAGGTGTTTACCTGCAAAACCTAAGGACCTGGGTTTGATTCCTCAGTACCCACGTAAAGCCAGATGTTCAAAGTGGCAGCACATGCATCTGGAGTTGTTTGCAACAGCTGGAGGCCCTGGTGTACCCATTCTCCCTATCTCTCTCAGCTTGCAAATAAATAACTAAATAAAAATTTTAAATCCCACAGAAAGAAAAATACCTCATTAAGCAGAGAATGAAGGTTTGAATGGGAATTTTACTTTTGTTTTGTTAGTGTGAGGTGCTCTGCAGGTTCACTCTCAAAAAAAAAAAAAAACAGGCAAAGTGGAGAATATTGTTTTAAGACCATGTAGCAGGGTGTGGTGACTCACATCTTGAATCCCAGAACTTGGGAGACAGAGGTAAGAGCACTTGGGAGAAAGAGGTAAGAGGATTTGAGTCCAAGGCCATCCTGAAACTACATAGAGAATTTCAGGTCAGCCTAAGCTAGAATGAAGACCCTACTTCAAGAAAAAAAAGGACCATTTAAATTCTCTGGAAATTGTCCAAAGAGCATACAACAAAGAAAGAAAGATTTATCCAAATGCATCTGTTAGACTCCATAGCAGCAAGTACCTGTGGCATTTGAGATGCAATCCTCCAGCTCCTTACCACAGTGTGGTCTGATGGCACCTGCACCCCAAGAGGAAGGAGTCCAGCAGAAAGGGCTGCTGCTCCCTGTAGACCTTCCACATCTCACTAGATGCCATCAGCGTTTCTCATGCCCTCCAACTACAAGCAGGAAAAGCAGTTGAGCTTTCTGCCACCAAGCCTTCACTCTAGGAGGAAGGGTCTCTCCTGGGCATGACAAACCAAGAACACCAGAATCTTTATCACCCTTTATACAAGTTTGCTCATTTTCAAGGACAAAGGCTGCCATGCTACCTGTCCAGTGGTCAGAGAAGGGGCTTTGAGATTTTGTTCAAGGAGAAGAGGCAGACCACAAGAAAAGAGGACTCCACAGCCTACCTAGTTTGGAGAGAATTTGAGAAAGAGACACAAAGAAGAGCCCTTCTGAGACCAGAATGAATACCAAGGACTGGCCTCAGAGAACTATGCCTGGGAGGATTCTGAGGAGATAGTGGGAAAGAAACATCAGATATCTGTCTTTGTACCTAGACAACAACTGACCATCAGAATCTGACTGCTGCACTATTTGGGAACCCTGGAATTTTACCATAGGCTTTTAATTCCCAGGAGAAGGCTTGAAAGGCAAATTGGAGCTAATTTTGGTCCAATGTCAGCCATGAATACAGTAGTTACCCATCCACTACCTACACTCCCGTGGCAGGCAGCCATACACTTGTCCCTAGAGCAACTTCACATCCCTTGTGGGATCCAGACACCAGCAATCTATGCTTTCATTACAGATCACTGCTTCTGATTACAGAGATGATTACAGGTAAAGCAGATGTGGTGATTCCGGTCTCACCTTTCCCTTAATTGCAAGCCCTCCCACTCTTGCAGAAGTGACTTCCAAGTGATATAAAAAACCAGTGGCAGAGATGGAGATATGGCTCAGCAGTTAAAGGCGCTTGATTGCAAAGCCTGATGGTACAGGTTTGATTTCCTAGTACCCATGTAAAGCCAGATGCGCAAAGTAGCCCATGCATCTGGGGTCTATTTACATTGGTGGGAGGCTTTGGCATTTCCATTCTCTCTGTGTCTATCCCTCTCTATCTATCTATCTATCTATCTATCTATCTATCTATCTATCTATCTATCTCTCCATCCATTTATCTCTTTTATCTATCCATCCATCTATATCTCTCTATCTATATATTCATCCATCTATCTATCCATCTATCTATCATCTATATCTATCTACCCATCCACCCACCCATCCATCCATATATCTACCTATCATCTCTCCCCCTCTCAATCTCCCACTCTAAAAAAAAATTAAAAATTTATTTTTAAAAAGAATCAAGGCTGGAGAGATGACTCAGTAGTTAAGGCACTTGCCTGCAAAGCCCAAGGACCCGGGTTTAATTTCCCAGTACCCACATGTTGCAGTTAGCTTTCTCCTTGCTGCACAAAGAACCTGACCAAAGGCAGTTTATGGGAGGAAAGGGTTTATTTTGGCTTATAGACTCCAGGGGAAACTCCATGTTGGCACAGGCATAAGCAGAAGATGGACATCACTTCCTGGTCAACATTAGATGAAAAACAGCAACAGGAGAGTGTGCCAAACAATGGCGAGGGGAAGCTGGCAATATGTTAACCCATAAGCCCTCCCCCAACAATAAACTGCCTCCAGGAGGCTCCAAATCACCACCGGTGGGGACCTAGCATTCAGAACACACAAGTTAATAGGGGACACCTACATCAAACCACTATACCACATAAAACCAGATGCACAAGGTGGTGCATGTGTCTGGAGTTTGTTTTCAGTGACTAGAGGCCCTGGTGCTCCCATTCTCTGTCTTTCTCTCTCAAATAAATAAATAAATTTTTAAGAAATTTAAAAAAGAAACAGTGCCATTCCCTATTCATGTTTCTTTTTTCTCCTTTGGGCTCCAGACACTGAATACCAAGGCATTCAAAAGGATCTTACATATATGGGAAAAATTACAAAGTCATTATGCATAAAGATACAGGCTCAGAAAACATCCAAGATTCAATTCACACATCATACTGAATCAGCCCAGAGATAGCCAATAGCAACCAATAACAAAAAAGCAAATGAAACTTACACAGAAAACCCCAAGAGAGGGTTAGAATCTGACTTTCAGAATTGCTGCATCATAGAATCTATTGCCCAACTTTCAACAAAAATATATAAGGAATACAAAAACAAGCAAGCAGCAATCAAAATTTAAGAAACTTTTATTTTTGGTGAAAGACATAAATATATACACCCAAGAAATTCAATAAACTTCAAACAGAATGTTCTCAGAGACCCACTCTGAAATACATTTTTTAACCAAATGTCAAAGGACAAAGAAAATTTAAAAAGCAGTAAGAGAGAAGCAACTCATCACTACAAGAAATCCTTAGTAAGACCATCAGCAGATAGCTCATCAGAAACAAGGAAGGACAGGATGCAGTGAGATGTTTCAAATGCTAAGGACACAAACAAAACAATAGCCGAGCTAACCCCATCAAACATCCAAAGAACAGAAAGAATATACAAGGAAGGAAAATGAATAGTGCCTCAGAAAAATAATTCCTCAAAAAACTAAAAGTGGATCTACCATATGACCCAATTAAACAACTCAAATATAAACTAAGTCTAAGTCAACTTATTACAAAGGTACTTGAACATCAATATTATTGCAGTGCTAGTCACAATAGCTAAGTTATGGAATCATTCTGGATAACAACATAACAACATACTGGATAAACATGTGGATACATAACATATATGTATGTATATGGACATACAAATATATATATATATATATATATATGAATTTTTGAGCCATGAAAAACAAAACTATGATTATACCATTTTCTGGAAAACTGATACCACTTAAGATAGTCACATTAAGTAAATTAAGCAAGTACCAGAAAGCCAGATAGCATATATTTTCTCTCATTTGTGTTTGGTAGGTTTTACAAAGAGACATACAATCATGTATGTATATAAGACATTTAAGTAAAACTATCTAGGAGACAAAGGGGACTAATGAGAGGGTGGTGACATATGAGGGGCATATGCTCAAAATACAATATAGATTCAATATATACTTGATCAAAAACTTAAAATTCAAGCCAATCATGGTGGTGCACACCTTCATTCCTAGCACTTGAGAGGCAGAGGTAGGAGGATCACTGTGAGTTCTAGGCTAGCCTGGGACTACAGAGTGAGTTCCAGGTCAGTCTGGGCTAGAATGAGACTTTATCTCAAAAAAACCCAAAAACCTTAAAAATCATTATTGTTTAAAAAATATCCTCTCACCCTTCATGACTCAGGGAACTGAGCAGAAGAGGGGAGAAAAGAATGTAAGAGCCATGGTGGGGGAGACATTGCCCCCCAGAGACATCCCGAGACATTGCCCCCCTCAGTAACAATACACAAGTGGGGAGGAAAAAAAGAAACACTGTCTACCTCTGGTGCAGTTCACAACCCCCTAACCTATGGACAGATCCAGTATGCACACCGAGGAAGGACACCAGTGGGTAGGGGACAGAGAAGAGGGAAACGGTGATACAGTCACAAGATTTGTGCATAGTAATGTATATACTTATTCATAATAAAGATATTAATTTTTTTAAATCATTTCAAAATGGTAGTAAAACAGGACATATCAAATAGACTGACAGAAAAAAGTTGTAAATAAACTTTCTAGCCTCTTTAATAGACATATGAGGTAAGTAATTTTTAACAAAGTATTATCAAGTTTAGAATATTTACAGATATAATACAGAATGTAACTGTGGGTGTGGATCTTGTCCAGGGAAGCTGCTACCTCTGTCATTAAGAGTTTCCCTATTCCCAGTAAGGTAGCTCCTAGCCACACTGGGAAATCAAATCTAACCTGCCTCGGGAAAAGGCTGACAGGATACAAAGCCAACCCCCAAGCATCCAGGCTCACCAATCACTCCTTGGAGGCTTGAGAAGTCAACTGGGTTTGTTTTTGTGATGATGGATGTAGGTGTGGAGGAGGTGAGGGAGCAGACAGGGTCTGCCAATGACTAATTATTTGCTACATGCTGGCATTATGCTACCTATCTTACCTTTCAGAAGTACCCCGTGAAAAGCCCAACTTCATTTTACAGCTGAGGAAACGGGGGTCAGAAAGGACTAATGTCAATGCTCCCCAGAGCATCGTGAACCATCTCCGGGGAGCCTGGCCTGAAAACACAGGAGAACAACTGTCCGTATGTCACCAGGCCAACAGGGAACATCAGCAATCCCTCACCTAGCCCTGGTCCAGGTTCCTTTTTAAGGGGGATAGTCTTTCCTTTCCTGGGCATCCCCTGAAGCATGAGTTCCCTCACCTTAAGTGGCTGCACATAAGGCTGGCACACAGTAAGCTTGCAGTCCTCAGTTGTTACAAAGGATGCTGATGGATGGGATTAATGCACTAGATACAGTAGATGGAGATAGTCCCTGCTCTGTGCCTGGGGCAGCCCCACCAGTCTGCACTTTCAAATCCATTGTCCTTCAGAGGTGACTACAGAGGACTCAATGGCTTCAGCAACTTGGGTTTTTCCAATTTTTTTAAATCAGAAGTGCTAGAAAGTGTGCCAGCACTTTACTTTCTTGCACTGAACCTGTCTCTTCAGCGCTAGCTGCCAAAAAGCCTTGGCTCTGAACTCGAACGGACATTACGCAGCAGAGACTCTGAGAGCCAGCAGAAATACTTTCTGGGGCACACAGTGCACCAGAGCCCAGGGCATTCTAGCCCAAGCCCCAGAGCTGCTCCCCACTGTTGCGCACACCTGTCATCTGTCCTCATATGACCTCCATCTGTCTCTGGACACAAGCATGTCTAGGGGACAGGGTGTTGCTGAAGAAGAGCTGCCATTTGGTGAGGTCTCCATGGGATAACGACATAGCAGGATGACCAAGGAAACCAAAGACCTGTAGAGCCTCACACCCAGCACACCCCTCCACGCTAGAGGCAAGAATGTCCCCAGAGTCCTGCCTCTGGCTGTAGGTATGTGCCTGGCAGCCTGTTCCTGGCCACACAGAGCAGACAACATGAGCAAGAGCACCTCTGTCCTCAGCCATATATAGCTGATGCCTTTATGCAAATCATGCATGAATTATTTGCTCCTAGAAACTGAATTCAGATCTGGCCAAAGTCTTGACCTCATATTCTCAACTCGGCCCCTTGGATATATACAGTTTTGCATAGCTGGTCTTTTCTGTGTGTACTTTCTGCATCTATGGATTCAACCAACTGTGGATAAAAGCATTTGAGCTGGGCATGGTGACACATGCCTTTAATTCCAACACTCAGAAGGCCGAGTTAGGAGGATCACTGTGAGTTCTATATAGTGAATTCCAGGTTAGCCTGGGCTAGATAGAGTGAGAAACCCTACCTCGGAAAAAAATTGCTTCAGTACTGAAAGTGCATTTTACTTCTTCTGTCATTGTTCTCTAGACAAGACAGTGTAGCGTTTTCATTATATGAAGTATCATACAGTGATGATCTAAAGCATATGGTAGGATCGCACAGTTCATATGCAAAGGCAATGCCTTGTCATAGAGCAAACTTGAGCATCTGTGGATTTAATATCCATGGGAACCTGGAATCCACATGATGCAGGCACTGAGGCTCAGCTGTACATCACTCTGTTTTTCTGGACATTCCCACAGCAACCACTTCTTTCTCTGGCTGTTAGTCTTCTCCATTCCCAGCTAACTACCCAAGCTCAGACCACTGATTTTATAATCAATCTCTGTTCAATTTCTTTGCCTATTGCTGTGATACAGGAGGCTGCCTCCCCCTCACTCACATCTCATCACTGGTATCACAGGAAACCTTTTCTCTGGGAGATGCAACCATACATCTATTCACCGAGATGGGGCTCAGATGACAGATCACAGTAAGAACCAATGAGTTTATTACGGTGACTTACAGAGTAGGTTGAGGGGTTGTATACAGGAGCAAAGGATGACTCAAATGCAATTGCATCACCAAAAAGCCCAGCCCAGCATAGGCGATGACTCACAGAACTTGCATCTCTTGAGCACACTGCACAACTTGCAGGCAGCTCTGCTGGTTGAAAAGACTCTTCCCAAGCACTTGTTTATCCTTTCTATATCTTTAGGGAGGCTCCTTGCAACATTTTCCCCAGGCTTATTGACCTCCTGAGTCTGCCCCTTAATTGTTGTTTAGTACTCCTATAAATATCATAGATTTAGTACTTGCAACTGAAGACACCTTCCAAAGCAGTAAGCCAAGTTTTATGGACTATTCTAATGAGAATTTGAAAATGCTAAGTGCAAAGAAAATTGCATTTGAAGGCTTGGCTTATGAACTTTCTAAGGGGAAAGAGAGACTACAGAGAGCTTTATTGGAACTATGTTACTGGAATTAGGGCTGAATATATTCTACTGCCCATGCTCATTCTACTGCCCATGGTTGAATTTAAGTGATGGTCTGATGTGCTTGGCTAACAATATATAACAGAATTTTAAGATTTAAAGTTAAAATTCAAAATTGGAAAGAGCTCAAAGCAAGTTTAACTTACTGGCACAGAGACTGTCTTTGAAGCTGCTTTTGTCAACATATTAGCATATTATCCTAAAGAAGATAGCCAACTGCTTTACATTAAAACAATGGAGAGGATGCCTGAGGTGTTTCCACCCAGGAAGAACTGAATGATAGACTGTGCAAACTCCTTGGAAAGGAGATAGCTGAAAGGTATTTCACCTCTGAATTAACATTATGGCTGCATCCTGCATACCTGGTATTACTTTTGGAAACATGGAAAATGCAAGTGTCAGGTGGGTCATGAAGTGCACAGGCTCCAGGAGCTGCTGCTGAGATGTGGTATATGGAACAAGGTGTGAAGTCCCCATGTGCAAGGGCTACCATGGAGCGCTGTTGGCTTAGGATGGAAGTTTTCCCCAGCTACTCAGTAAAGCTAGAGGGGCAAAATTGGGAAACCTGGAGACTGTCATTCACTGGTTGTGATATTGGATTTGAACAGCAGGTGTTTGATGCTTGCCTAATGGTTGTTGAGTTTATATTGGTTTAGTCTCTCTTTACTATACCTCACAGCAGTTGAAAATGTTTACTCTGAGCCATTATGTGTTAAAAGCATGTAACTTGTTTTGATTTTACAGAACTCACAGTTAAGGGACCTTACCTTGTGTTGGGGGGAGATTATGTATTTCCAGTAGTAGGTGGGATAGTTACATCATGTTAAGCGGAATAATGATCTTGTTACTGTCTTCATTTGGAAATTAGATGTAAGGAGATATGATTTGATGTCCCTGTTGACAAGGGACTTGTGATGGTTAAGTTTTGTTGTCAACTTGACCTGTGTAGTAATCTTGGGTGGGTCTCTGAGGTTGTTTACAGGAAGGCAGCCCTCTCAAAAGGAGGCAGGATGTAAGGAGGCTCAGGGGAGCTAGAAACAAACATTTTTGGGCAGTGTAGGAAGGAAAATTCCAGAGACTCAGAGAATAAACAAATTTGGGAAAGGGTTGCAAGACTATGTAAAGGAAAACTCTCCTTCCCCCCTCTGCCTGTTTGATGTTGTGTGTGTGGTAGTGTGGTATTGTTGATGTTCTCTCTCTCTTTTTCTCTTTCTCTCTCTCTCTCTCTCTCTCTCTCTCTCTCTCTCTCTCTCTGGACCTATGAAAGGGTGCTAGCCTCTTTCTTTCACCATTATGGAAATTTCCCTGGATCTGAAACTTCAATAAGTCCCTTCCACCCATAACTATGCCTGATTTGGAGGTTCATCCCAGGGGCATGTGGCTGACTACAACAGACAGAAAGCACCAATATGTGGCCATCCACCATAGTTGAGAGTTAGATAGACACACATTGAAAAAGGATACATAGGTCATGCGTGAAAATAGCTCTCCTGTACTGTTCTGCACCTCTGTCCACACACTTGTGCCTCAACTCAGAACAGCTGATCAAGCTTAGCACAAGACTCTCTCTTTTACCACCTTGACAGATGCAGACATAGCCTATGACCTCTAGGTGTTTTAAGACCAAATGGAAAGGTGGGTAAAGGCCAGTTGAATAAAAACCGTTAGCCCAAGGTTTAGTAGTCATGAAGTTTGATTCCACAGCTAGTCAGCAATGAGGGCAAGGGGACAACATGAACCAGATTACTGATAAGTGAGTCATAAGATCCAGTGCACAACTTGACCTGAAGTAGGCAAAGCTGCGAGTTTCTCTTCCTCACCACAAATCCAACAATCCACACCCTATGTTCATGAGGTTCCCATTGCTATGCTGATATAAACCAACTTGAAAGAGGATTGAGAGATTGTAGTCCATTGGCTCCATTGTGTGGGAGCCTATGGTGAGACAGGGTATCTTGGTGGAAGCACGAAGCACAGGAAACTGCCTCGTGGCAGCCAGGATGGAAAGAAAGACAGGAAGAGATTGAGGTTCTATATTAGTCAGGGCTCTCTGGAGGAACAGAGCTGGTAGAAGGAACATATATTTTTAATATATGAGATACTTATTAGATTGTCTTCCATGATACAGGCTGGGCAGCCCAACAACTGCTATCAGCAGCCTGCAGAGTCTGAGAGCCTGGCAGTTGCTCAGCCCATGAGGTTGGATGGCTCAGCAGTCCAAATCTGGCACTAAAGGTCTAGAGGATTCCTGGAGAGTCACTGGTTTTCAGTCCATGTTGAAAGGCTGAAGAATCAGAGTTCCAATCCCATCCCACGAATAATGTTAGCAACTGGGTAGATGCCCTCACCAGCTAGTAGCAAGGACAGCCAGCCACAGGGGGCCAATTGTTCCTGAAACCTTTTAAAATAGGCTGAAATCAGAAGGGCCACTTTGAAGGAGGGTCTTCCCATTTAATTAATGTTTCCTAAAAATGTCCTTGTACATCTGTTCATGAGGTGTATCTCTTTCTTGATTCCTGATCCAATCAAGTTGACAATGGAGATTAATTGTCACGGGTACTAATGTCTCCTTTAAGAGTGTGCCACTGGGCTGGTGAGATGGCTCAGCGGTTAAGGCACTTGCCTCCAGTGCTAAGGCCCCGGGTTCAATTCCCCAGTACCCAGATAAGCCAGACCCACAAGGTGGTGGCTCTGGTGAGCTCTCTCTCTTTCTCTCTCTCTATCTATCTATCTATTTCTGCTTGAAAATGAATAAATAAAATATTTTTAAAAAAGAGTATGCCACCAGTGAACCAACTTACTTCTATCAGACCCCACCTCCTAAAGGGTCCACTATCTCCTAATAGTACCCCAAGCTGGGAACACACCTTTTATCATACAAGCATTCCAGATCAAACTATAGCACATCCCCATCCAGGCAAGCTTCAAACCATGATGACAGAAACTGTAGAAGACAGAACTGGTAAAGGGAGTACTGGAAAGCCTGGGTACCAGCTTGAGGAAGCTCAAAGGAGAAAGGGATATGGAAAAATAAATGAAACAGGAGAACCTATGCCAAGTAAGAAATTATGGGCAAAGACTAGGGGAGAGTGCATGAAGAGAAGGGTATTGAATGCAGTCCGTTAGGCATCAGCAAGACTCAGAGATGGTCTAAGTGCAATGAAAAGAGTTGACAGAGAGGTGTAATAGCTAAAGAAACTAGGAAAAGTTAATCACACACCATAGAAGCAATCTGGACCATGTATCTTACTAGCTGTGGGACCTTGGATATATCAGTTCATCTCTCTAGCCCCAGTTCCTGTTGGCAAATGCTGTTGACAGTCTGTCTCAGAAGCTGTCATTGACTGCCTACACTTGGCCATTGCCTCTGGTCTCAGTTGCAGCTGGTGTGCATACTGCTGTTTCAAGAAGCAGCAATTCTGCATCACTGTCGCAGGCCAGGGCCTCATAACCAGGACACTTCAGCCTTGTGCTATAATGCTTCTCTGAAATGAATAGCTGCTTTCAATGCCCAGAAAGTTAATGCCCCATAGCATCCTGAACCGAGGGTGGACAGGAGTTGCTGGGACACTTATAGGTAAGTATCCCACCAGTTTCAGACAGGAGACTTAAGGATGTTCTTTATGGTCCTTAGAGTCCTAGGGAGTCAGGCTGCTCTAGCCTGAGACAGCAGCATCCATGGCTGCCTCTGGATTGACCATCCTTCCTTCTCTCCTTCTCTGCTGCTGCCCTGCACTGTCTGGGCTCACTCTCCCTCATTCCTGGTAGAACTAAATAAGATAGATAGTTTTCTTTTTATGTGATTTTAAGGATTAAAGCCACTAGAAAAGTCCAATCACAGAAGAAGTAAAAAGCCATCCCAACACTGACAAGCTGGTCTGATGCTCATGGCTTGGACACATTGTCTCCTGCTGAAGGTAAATGACCTCACAGTGTTGTTTTAATAAAAAAAAAGAAAAAGGAACAGGAACGGGTTCACTGGTCTGCTGGTCTCATGCTGCAAGGAGGGCAGAGCAGAGAGTGCTCCTGCTGTAGGCCCCAAGGCGTGGGCTGGGCTGGGAAGAGGCACTGATCCTGGGAGGTGGGGCTGGCTGCTGTCCCCAGCCAGGTGTGCTTCTAGCACCAGGGCACAAGCCTGCTCTATATCGGTGGCATGGAGGAGGGAGGGAGTTGGCATGCTCCCAGTGGCTGCGGGGGGGGAGGGGCTGAAACCGAGCATCCATGGAGGCTTGTCTGTGGGCCTGAGAGCCCGTGGAAGTGTCATAGCTCTGTCTGTGTTCAGCTCTGGAAGCATGACTTCCTAGGGGAAACATGGTTCCCCATGTGTTACAGTACAGTAAGGGGCAAAGACCCGGGGAAAAAGCATCCATGGCAAGAAGTCCCATGATAAGAAATCCCAATCCCATTTTATTGTAGCAGCATCGTGGGTTAAATAGAAATTGAGGAGGAGGGAGGGAAAGAAATGGGCAATGAGGATTGGCAGAAATCAGTAACCTGTGAATGAATACCTGCTTTGCATGTGGACATGAGCTTGGGCACGTATCAGATGGTTGGGGTAAAAGAACTGTCACCTTCTAGGCACAGCTGGGGTGCAAACCTGGGTCTATGTGGCATGTATTTTTGGGGGGGTTGGGAGTCTGAGTTGAGGGTGGAGATAGGGAAACGCCTACCAGTTAGCTACCAGGGTTTCTGACCTTCTTCAACACCCTCTTAACCCTTTGTCCTCCGTGCCCTCCATAAGCAAAACCAACATCACAGGACACTAGCATCGGATGTGATCTCTGATGCTATGACACAGTGAGTTAGCAGCAAGGTTACTGTTACCCCTCCCTCCCCACCTTCTGCTCCTTTACCTTAGCCTCCTTCACTTTAGTCTAGCCTTTCAATGGTTGCAAGGTTTTTTATTTTGCATTCTATTCACAGACCTGCCCACTGGCATTTGATCCACCCTTGACCCTCCCTGAAGTACCTAAACAAAGCTGGCATCCTACCCCAACACCTTTCTCCCCTTCTTGAGATGTTTCCACATCAGGCTCATTCTGCTCGCCACAAAATCTGCCAAGCATGGAGGTGGGAGGTCCAAGTTTCCTTAGGATAGGGCTCAGCTTGGAAAAAACACTGTGACTTAAGATGTGGGGAAAGGTGATCAAGATATAATCAGTAACTAAGCATAGGTTAGATTTCCCAGTGCTTGTATAAAGCCAGACACACAATGCATTCCATTCTCTCTCATTGTAAATTATTAAAAATAATATCTATATAGAAAACATCAAACAATATCAGTGCTAGGCATGGGAGATCTCCCAATGACTTGTTAGTCAAGGAGGCTTCTTAGGTTCCCAAATTAATACATTTTATTGCCTTGACGCCTGACTGCCCACGAGAACCATAGGTAAGACTATTGCTAAAAACACCATGCATGTTGGTATGCAAGACATAGAGAAATCAAAATGGAACTGAGGCAGAAACTTTCTGCCTGCTGGCTAGTTTTTGTTTTAAATATGGAATGCTTTAAGAATTTGTGTGTCATCCTTGTGAAGGGGGCATGCTAATCTTCTCTGTATTGTTCCAATTTTAGTATACGTGCTGCTGAAGCAAACACCTACTGGCCAGTTTTCATAGTTCTGGAAGGTGCTATGCAAGCTGATGATAGAAAAAAATCATCAACATATCACCCAGTAGAGAATACTGCATTCTATAATACTGATCCTCCAGGCTAGATGGGCCCTCAAGTTCAATAGTGGCATGAAGGTTATGGGGTAGCTCTATGATTGGATTTGGGACTTGCTCCATAGGAAGCAATATATGTTTGGTACTAAAAACTAGGTCAAAAGCCCATGGCCAAGGAGAATGTAGACCCTAGGGAAGAAGCTGCTATTGCTGCATTGCTCAATGGATAGATTGTTAAACTACTCTTTATATCCACACATTAGTTCTATTCTTAACCCTGATCAGAAAAGCTCTTTTGTCCCCTATGGTGGTGGGAGATGTTCAATGAAGAAAGTCAAAAGCTTTGAAGTGCAGAAAATAAATGAGTGATGAATGTTCAGTCCTAAAGAAGACATATACATCATCTCCTACATAGCTCAGGGAACATGGGAAAGATGAAACAGTAAGAATGTCAGAGCTGGAGGTGAGGACAAGTGCGGCAGAACTCTGGCGTCTGAACACGACAAAGCCACTGCATTCATGCAGTTTTATGGGATGTGGTTTTATGCACAAGACCTAATGTGATGGGCCCTCAAATTTTTATTATAGATACTGGAGAGGCTCGAGACAACACTTCCCTCCCTAATGAATGAATGACAGCTAAAGGCTGCTGGGCAAGGGGAGATATCCTCTTCCTTGGCATAACCTCTAGAAAGACAGAGATTGAGAGGGGAAAGGGAGAGATAGTGTAGGGTACATATGAACAAAATGTAATATATACCTATGAAAATGTTTTAAAATTTTTGAACACTTAGAATAGATGAAGAAGCCATATGGAACTCTACTACCTTATAAACAAATTAACAAAATACATAGAGGTACCCTGCACAAGTAACTAATTCTGCTCCTAGCAGCCAGGGGTTATTTACTAAATAAAAACAGTACTTACTCCCAGCTGTGGGATACTTCTCTATGAGTTGTTGTTCAGAGAAACCCCAAAGCCCCCTGAAACTATAGAAGTCATTGCCAGTGTTTTTAGTTGCCCACCAGAACTGAACAGTAAGAACCTCTTGACGAGGAGTCCATCCTCTCTGTTTGCAGGATGCAGAGAAAGACTTGAATTAGCAGCCTCTTCTCTACCAGCTAGTTCTCATCATTCCAGAAGATGCAATGCAAGCTGTTTGGGAAGAAAAGTCATCAATGGCCTCACCTGACTGTGGACTCTGTACGTTACAATACTGGCCTGCTAGGCAGGAGGTCCCCACTGGTGCAATAGTGGCATGGCAGCTACGGGTGTAACTAGCTGTCCCACATAGAGCTGAGCACTCATAGTCACTTTGACCAGTTATGAGACTTAAGTAACCACAGCTGATTATAAATACCAACATTTTCCTGTCCAAGGCTAAGAGCAACACTAACTTGGGAGAGTAAACAGAAAATATTTAAAAGTCGGTTAAATATCATATCTGTTTAGAAAAATATTGATAGGTTCCCCTGCCTTGGATTTTTTTAACCTAGCTTATAGTATTAAGCATGAATGTCCCTCTTCTGAATGGGTTTCAAGTCCAATCAGAAAGTAGTTAGTTATCATATAACTTTTTGAGATGACATGATATGATTCTGGGAACAAGTGAATAGGGATGTTCATGAGTTGGAAGTACAGAGGAATCCATTGTACTCATTGGGTAAACTTGTATTTATTTTAAAGCTTCTACACTAAACTCTGTGTGTGTGTGTGTGTGTGTGTGTGTGTGTGTGTGTGTTGCAAAATCAAACCCAGGCAGGGCCTCACACATGCTAAGCAGGTGCTCTTTTCCATCTTAGTTACATCTTCAGTCCCTATGAAAATTTTAAAAATTTATTTGTTCTTTGACTATCTCATGCCCTTCCTTTTCCCCTTAGATGCTAGTGGCTACATCTCAAACAAGGACTGACTCTCCCAGCAACTCTTGTTTACCAGAAGATCCTCAGAGAAGGGTGAGGAACCAAAAACCCCTACCTACCCTATTCACGATGAAACGGTGACTAGCCCTATCTTGTGCAGGTAACCATAGTTGCTATGAGTCAAAGAGTAATGTGACTATTTCATGTCCAGGCTAGAAAATTCCACGGCCTTCCTTTCCACCCTTTAGCTCTTACATTCTTTCCACCCCCACCTCTGTGATGTCCCCTGAGCCTTGGGGGAGATAATACAGATGTCCTTCCAACTCATGACTGATCTCACTTCATCAACATCCCTACCCACTTGTTCTTAGAATCATACCATGTCGTCTCAAAAAGATATATGGACACACACACACGTGCACACACACACATATATACATATACACACATACACATATATAGATATACATATACACACATATACATATACACACATACACACACATATATATATACATATACACACATATATATACATATACGCACATAGATATACATATACACACATACACACACACATATATATATACACACATATACATATACACACATACACACATATATATATACATACACACACATATATATACATATACACACATACACACATATATACATATACACACATATATATACATATATACACATACACACATATATACATATACACACAGCTATATACATATACACACATACACACATATACATATATATAATTTAGTATCACGCCTCAGAATTGATTAATACTATCAAATATATAGTAAATATCCAGAATTCCAATTGACTCATAAATGTCACCAATGCTTTCTTTCTCCTACAGCTTGTTTGGAATTGGGAGGCAAATAAACTTCACATGTTGTATTTGGTGCATATGTCTTTAAAATCTCTTAATTTCTATCTTCTCTTCCATGTTTCCCTCCTTATAATTCATTTGTTGAAAAACCCGAGTTGATTTTCCCATGGATTCTCAAGTCTGGATTTTGCTGGTTTCAGTCCATGGATGTCCCCAGTATTGGTAGTTTATCAGGCTCAAGCAGATTAAGAGAAGAGGCTGGCTAGATGGCTAAGTGGTTAAAGGAATCACTTACAAAACCTGCCGGCCTGGGTTCAATTCCCAAGCATTCACATAAAGCTAGATGCAAAGTGGCACATGAATCTGGCATTTGTTTGTAGCCTCAAGAAACCCTAGTGTGCTCTCCTTCCATGCATGCAAATAAATACTTTGTTTATTTAAAAAAAAAGAACACTTAAGAGAAGGTAGTGTGAGTTTTGCATCACGAGGCATGTAATATCTGGAGTTTTTCTTTTTGTGGTGCTAATATACTTGTGATGGTTAAATTTATTTGTCAACTTGACCAATGTAATAATCCATAATAATCTTGGGCGGGTCTCTGAGTTTGGGATTTTGGAGAAGGGAGGAGGTCCCTTCTCCAGAGTGAGCCCTTTCCCCCAGTGGGTGGGCCTTCCAGAAGGAGACTACTATGAGGAAGCTTAGGGGGAAGGAGACGCTCTTCCTCCCTCCCCTGGCTGCTGGTGCTTGTTCGTGACTTGCACTCACATCCTGCTCTCCTACCCTTCCTGGACATCAGAACCCAGTTCCTCGGCCTCACATCGTGGACTGTCAGCCACTGCTCCCCAGGGAACCATCAGGCCTTCTGGGCTGGATTGGGACTGCTGAGACATCCAGCCACATGGACTGAACAGCTACTGGTTCCTTCAGCTGTGGGCCTACAGACTGGTATTGTTGGACTGTCGTAAGCTACCCCAATAAATTCCCTTTTATCATACTCCATTCTATCAACTCTGTTTCCTCTAGAGAACCCTGACTAATACATTACTCAATGCCTAGATCTAAAATTGTGATATTCTAAACCCACTATTTTTTCTTCAGTTAGTAGCTGGAACACTTTGATGAAAGTAAACTCCCATCTACTGTCATCCTGTCTTGTGTCACAATTAGTGAAGAGAATGCTGGGTAATTGCATCTTTCTTTTCATTTACTAGTTTTCATGAGAATGGCCACATTCCCCTCCATCCTCCAGTGGTGACTAATTAGGTTTATTTTTCTTGTCCTTGTAACTTTAGTATCATTATTTCATTCATTCATTTAAACCTGTTTGGTCCGCTGTAGACATCTCCATGGGTGACGTGCACATTGTCCCCTGTCAGCTGGTTGGCACTCTTTCCTCTGCACCTGAGTGCTGGATAGGTGAAGGCAAGATATCACCCCATCCATCACTCTGTGAGGTCATTTCCTGTCAGTATGCAAGGGGAAGGGCCCCAGGGATAAGAGAAGGGAATCGGAAGCATAAGATCAAAATACAATATATCTATGAAAATATCAAAAGTGAAAAAAATTTTAAAAATTAAACAAATCCACATGGAATGCTTTTACCCTGACAAAGATTTTATTTGCACACACCCAGGTGACTACAAAGCTTCATAACCTAGTAAGAGGAAGGGCTCCAGGAGTCCCGAGCAGGCAATGTGCCTCTGCAGAGGCAAGTATCTGGGTTAACAGAGCAGGTAAACATTCTCCATGGCCCCCCTTCAGGCAGACACTTCCAATGAACTAGGAAAAATGGCTAGTCATGAACCTGCCAGCCAAACATCATCCATCCAGCTGCCCTATTCTTTACATTGACCACTAATATTCTCTGGTGTGCAGCTTTATTGATCTCAAATGCTCTCTGACGCCTAATTTACATGCTTAGGTTGATGGATTTTTGACAAATGCACAGTGTGCATTCTGTGTCTGTTGTTAAGAAACAGGAATCTCTATCAGAAAGACGTGTCTTATTCAAGCCTCTTGTCCATCAATCCCATTCAGATAAAGCCTTTCATCACCATGCACGGGGGTTTGAACCTTGCAAAAGAAATCCTGCAGAATGAAATCCGCAGGGTCCAGCTTCTTTCTCACAATGTAATGGTTTTAAGGTTTTTTCCTTTGCTGGTCAGTGGTTGGTTTTGAACACATCAGAGTTTGTTAATCCTTTCAATGGATTGACACTTGGATTTTTCCCCCCGTTTTTGCCCATAGTAAGTATAAAGCAGCTCTAAAGATTCAAACTCAGGTCTTGTTGTAGACAGTGTTCTTCATTTCTCCTAGGTGGGAATTGGGGTTGGATTTTCAAGACTACATGCTTTACTTTAAGAGACACTTCCAAACAGCTTTACCTAGTGATTCCAACATTGCACAGTTCGGCCCATTTGCTAGTATGCCAACTGCCCCCACATCCTCACCAATACCTGGTGTTATCAGACCTTTGAATTCTGGCTGTCTCAGTGGTGTGGAGCAATTCTCACCAGGATTTTCATTTCTGGGAATGTCACGTGCTTATTAGCCAGTCTTAGATTTTCTTTCGTGAAGTGTCTATGTCTCCTCCCCCTCTGTTGATGTGCTATCCTTTTTGTCACTGATTTGTAGAGATGCTCTCTGCATTCTACATCCATATCCTTCATCCTATGTAGGCATGTATGGATTACGAGAACTTTCTCATCATCTATGACTTACCATTTCATTTCCTTCTGGAGAAGGCACTGGCCAGGGTCATGCACATACCAGGTGAGGGCTTGTCCACTGAGCTTCATCACCAGCCCTGTATTTTATTTCTCATGTCATTTTTCCACCCATGTCTTCCCTCAAGTGTAGCCGAAGCTCAAGTAGATTGAAAACTTACCAGGGATCTCACACTCTACTAAGCTCTCTATATGACTGATCCTATCACCAGCAACATCCACCACACAGACAGAGAAAACAGGATGTAATCAGCCTCCAGGTAACACCCAGCCAGGAAGATCTTCAGCAACAGCGCTCAATACCAGTTGTTCCTATGAGGACTTACACTGGTGAGGGAAGGATGGCTGACAATGCCTAGGCCTTCACTTCAGCCTTTAGATTAAATAGGTCTGGGAAAACCCGAGACTTGGATAGATTTTTTTAAGCCCTCAGCTGATTCTGATGGGCAGAGCCCCTGATTCTACATGTGTTCTGAGTGCACTGCTCAGGGTCTGGCTTCTACAGAGAGAGCATCCTCCCAGCAGCTCAGCATAATTCCCTATGCTATGTTGAGAAAGCATGCCTGGCTTCTTGCTGTGCAGACTGGAGACACTTTGAGTTTTAATTTAAGCAGCTCTCTAAAATCCGCTCTCTCTCCTCCACCCCCACCTTCCCAGGAGGCAACACACTCAGACGTCAGCTGGAAACCAGGTCCAATTTTGGAGGCAGCTGCAGCAGCCAGGGGAGCCATCCAAGGTGTCCTTGCAGGCAGGCAGTCAAAACATGACGGTGGCAGTGGGCTTCTGTGCTGCATACAGATCGCTCTCTCACTGACAATTGTCAACTTGCTGTCATTTAATGAGGCTTTCCACTCTCCAAGGAAGGCTGGCACATGGCGGGGGAAGGGCTGCTTTGCTTTGTAGTGTTCCACTGACACAACTGTAGCTTTCAGAATCTGAGCTGGGGTTTCCCAACAGCCAGCTTCTTTTTCAGGTGGGAGAGAAGAGAAAGCCAGGCAGGAATAGTTTTCTCTCAAATAAGACTTTCCTGATGTTCTCCCTGTGATGTTTATCACTCACAGCAACGAGTCCCAATGATCCTTGTTTGTTCTGGAATTGGTGCCAGTCAGTAGAGGTCAGGGAGAAGAGGAATTTCATGAATACCTCTATGGAGAGCTGAAAATAACCACCGTCACCTGCATGTCAAAAACACAGAGCGTGCAAAACAATATTGGGCATTTGTTTCAGCCCACAAGCGTTTGCAGAGTCATATGCAAGGATTCTGCAGGGAAACAAAATGGACCATATCAGGACAGAATCTCTCTAGAAAGCTCAGGCACCTGCTCAGAAGAGTGAGGCAGGGGCCAGTGGCATCGGGGAGCGGCAGGTCCCCACAGCTGCACACTTAGAGCAGTGGCTCACAGATGTGGTCCCTGGGTCACCGGCATAAGCATCCCCTGGATGCAGGAGACATGAAACCGACCAACCTCAGCCTAGACCTACCCTGGCAGAGTCTCTGGGACTGGGGTCCAGCGGCTTGTGTTTTCACAAGCCAGCCAGGTGAAACTGAAGCCCCCAAAGGAGTCATGATGGAGTCTTGTCTCTACAAATGAAAACTTCGAGCCCTCCTCAACCACAGACAAGAGACAGACAGGGAAGGGAACTGCTGTTGGCGATTTCCTCTTTTCCTCCCTAACATAGAAGAGGTTCAGGTGAGGCAAAGAGGAGAGTCTGGCCAGGGGCAGAGCTGAGGAGCAAATCTTTGCCGACTTCTCACTGCTTCTGCAGGTGACTCTTGGAAACAGGATATACTCAGGTGTGATGAAAAAGCAGCCACAGAGGCAGAATCATTGCCACCCCGCCATGTTCCAGAGGCATGAGGTCTGTCAAGAGCTTTAGACAGGACACAAGATGATGGAAGTTAGGGAAGTGGGATAGTGAAAAGGAGGAGTCGGGAAGTCTCGCCCGCCCATGGAAATAGAGGCTCCTTTTGGCTAGCCCAGTGTTGGCAGGCTGGATATTAGCCGTAGCTGGTGCTATTCACAACCTGCACAACTGTGCATGGCAGCCTTGCTCAGGGAACAGAGCTTAAACAAACACAGGCTTCATGCCAGAATGTGGGGAGCAGTGATGGTAAGGAAGGTGAGCCCCAAATCAAGGTAGTTATTTTCTGGCATGGAAAGACACATAGACTCAGAAGTGAATGTCACAAGAAGGAAGTTTACTGGGATTAGAGATCTTTGGAACAGAAGATAGCATAGACACAGAAGTCACAAGAAGAGCTTTTTTTTTTTTTGCCATGCTGTGGGGTGCAGTGGGTGGGGAGGATGGGCAGTTCTAAAGTGGCCTGTGGAATGAATAAACCCTGCAGTGCTGGGCTTCACAGACTATGCTCAGCAGATTGTATGCCTCCTGGCCTTGGGGGGAGGGAATCATAGCAGGTGGCAAGTGGGCTCTGCCACAGAGGCAAGCTTTCCTGTGGAACCAATGGAGCAGAGCTAAGGCTGTTTCCTTGCAAAAACAAGGTGTGGTTAATGCACATGAAAATGAATGAAGATTCCGAAAGACTTGCCTCCATCTCGCACCCTATGGGTAGGACCAGCTATGTACCTGCAGGGTACAGTGGCTCTGTGCCATCTGTAGCTTGAGGCGGGACCACTGTGATGGAGGGACTAAATTTTATATTTCTATTTAGCTTTTTATATACATAAAATTGACAAAAAGAAGTCACTAAGTAGACTTGACAAGGGTGCAAAGTGTCCCTCGGATTGGGTGGTGGTGAGTACAGTGGGGTTTTTATGTGTCAGGCCCTGCAAGGTACCTGGGGATTAGCCATGACCACCAGGATCTAGAAAGATGGGTGAGATAGGCAGATATGATAAGACTAAAAAGGAAAAAATTGAGCTTCAGAAGTTTGCTGGGAGAGAAAGCAAATTCACCCCAGTTTCCAAAACTCAGCAACAGCTGTGCAGCCCATGAGAATACAAGCCCATAGGGACCCTTGGTGCCTCTTCCCTGGCCCAGACCCAACCTCTCTGCAGATACAAGGACCCAGTGAGGAGGAACCGAGCAGAGGTTTCTGCTGGCTGCAGTGTTCAGGGCCCACCCCTGTGTTGTCTTTCCTCAGCATACTCTTGTGTGGCCACCAGCCTTGGGGAGTATGTGTGCCTCACAGATGTCCTCAAGGTTAGACATTTGGCCATTGTGGATATAAACTAGGACAAGAGAATTCTTGGCCTGGAATCCCTGGCCCTGTGACAGCTTCAGGAAAGCTGCTCGCTCATGGAGGGGAGGAGAGGAGGATGGGGCATTAGGAGCCAAGGACAGAGGCAAAGCTGTCATGAGCCTCGCTGATGTACAACTGTGGGGCAGGACTGGAGTGCAATCCCAGAGGAAAGGATGCCACAGCAGACAGCTGGATATTACAGGCAGAAGAAATAAAGTCCCAATTTACGCCTTACATGAAAACTATCTCAAAATGGATCAATGATCTAAAAATAAGAGCTGAAAATTACAAAACTTTCAATGACTTTGGATTTTGTAATAGGCTTTTAGATATGACACCAAAAACAATAAATGAACTTCAACATTAAAGATATGTGTATCAACATTATCAGTGAAGAAGCAGCTACAGAATGGGAGAAAGTCTTTATAAATCATAGAACTCATAGGTATCTGTTATTCAACATACATAAAGAAATCTCACAAAGCTCAATGAACAGAGGCAGGAAGATGACCGGTTCAAGACCAACCCAAGACACGTAGTGAGACCTTGTCTCAATAAGCAAGCAAGCAAGGGATGATGGCTGACATCCTGGCAGGAGATGAACCACCCTGGCTTATCATACAGGGCCCAAATGAAGCCTATGAGAAAGTGATGAGATAAACAGGAGATCAATTACAACAGCAAGTCAGATAACACATGAAAGGTCAATGGAGACAGACACCAATGATACTTAACACAACACAAGGCAGAAGTCCAGAGACACTTAAGATCTCAACACTAAAGCAGACTTAAAACTCACCCACCATGACTCAGGAAACTGAGTGGAAGAGGGGGAGGAAAGAATGTAAGAGCCATGGTGGGGAGAATATCCAGAGACATTGTCCCTCAGCAATGCACAAAGGGAGAAGAAAAAAAAACCTGGCTACTTCTGGTGCAGTTCATAACCCCCTATGCTATGGACAGATCCAGTATGTGCACCGAGGAGGGACCCCAGTGGGTAGGGGACAGAGAGGAGGGAAATGGGGACACCATCACAAGATTTGCTCATACAATGTATATACTTATTCATAATAAAGATATTAATTTAAAAAAATAAAATAAAGCAGCACATGCTGTAGGAATCCCGGACTTAAGAGACAAAAGGAGATGGGGAGGGAGGGAAGGAATCAGTCCCTGAGTGTGTCTGTCCTTGTGTAGGAGACGGGCAAGTGGGTACAAGCACATCCAGATTAGCACAGAGATGAGTGTGAGAGAGGACAGACTATGGAGGCTACTGAAGAAACAGTGCACTTTAAGACACATTTCCACACCAAAGAAGGCCATAATAAAGATAGTAATTAAAAAAATAAACAAGCAAGCAAGCATAATACTTATTATTCAACCAGAAAGGTAGGCAAGCCAATTTTTAATGGGTAAAGGACTTGGATAACCATTTCTCCAGAGGATACATATAAATAGACAATACGCATCAGAAAAGATAATGAATTTTATTAATCACCAGGGAAATGCAAATCAAACCCACCATAGCTATATATATATATATATATATATATACATACATACATACATATATATATATATATATAAAGTGTTAGTGATTATGGTGTTTTGAATGTAAATGTATGTCTCCCATAGCCTCAGGGATTTTTCATTAAGATTAAGCTACCTACACAAATCTACAGCAGTGTGCTGGAGGAGACATCACTGGGAGCAGATCTTTTAGTCCAGCCCTAAGGTGTGTTCAGAGTCAGTTTGAGCTTTGGCTGTTCTTGTTCACTGGCTGTTTGGTGATGTCTCTCTGTTATGGATCTGTGGAAGTGAGCCAGCTTCTTCTGCTATGATGAAGCTTCCCCTGGATTCTGTAAACCTGAAATAAACCCTCCCATAAGCTGCTTCTGGTTGGATATTTGTCCCATCAATGAGAAAGTAACTACAACAATGAGGATATTGAGAAATCAAAACTCTTATAACATTGATAGTAACAATGTAAAATGGTTTGTCCACTATGGGAATGTAATGAATCCTCAAAAAGTTAAACATGGGATTATCATATGATTGATAAATTTTATTCTTACTTATATACCCAAGACCATTAAAATGGGTGCTCTTGTTGCTGGGGCAAACACCCAAATAGAAACCACTTATGTGAGGAGAGGATTTATTTTAGGCTTACACTTTCTAGGGGAGGAAGCTGGCTCACCTCATTATATATCCATAGCAGAGAGATAATAGCCAGCACTAGCAAGCATGAGCTATTTTGAACATATACCTACAGCTGGATTCCACCTTTAGGTCTGTCCCTGGTGACACACTTCATCCAGTAGGGCTCTACCTCCCAAATGTGCTAGGCTGAGGACTGAGTAGGAAACTTAATCACAAACACCTGATTATGGGGACATTCAAATCACCACATTCCGCTCCTGACTCTATAGACTCATGACCATCTCACAATGCAAAATGCTCTCAGTCCAACTTCAAAAGTCCCCATATTCTTTACCAGTTTTAACCACTGCTCAAAATTCAGTTTCATCTGAGATTCAAGATAGTCTTTTAACTATGATCCTTATAAAATCAAAACACAAGTTTTGGCCTGGAAAGATGGCTCAATGGTTAAGATGTCCAACTGCAAAACCTAGCAACCAGAGTTTGATTTCCCAGTGACCAGATAAAAAGTCAGATGCAAAAAGTGGTGGATGCCTCTGGAGTTCATTTGCAGTGGCTAAAGGCCCTGGTGTTTCCATTCTCTTTCTGTCTCTCCCTGCTTGCAAATAAATAAACAAAAAATATATTTTTTCTCACTCATTTTTTTTATTGTCCATAATGAGTTACATTATTTAGTGGGCAAACAATGAGTTGTTATCCCCAATTCCCCGATGCTCCCCCTCCCCCATCCCCAAACAGCTGGATATCCTCCTCCATGGGTCGTCTGGATCAGTCCTTGTGACAGGGGACCATGGATAGCCTAGTATTCAGCCAGGTTCTCCTGGCCCTAGTATGTTGTTACTGAAGGGTGCCATGCCTCTGGATAGTCTCCTCCACCACGGCTCTCACAATCTTTCTGCCCCCTCTTCTGCACAGTTCCCTGAGTCGTGGTGGATGAGTATTAAGGCTGCTTCATTGTTGTGAGCTTAGGGGTCTTTGTGTCAAAAATCATTGGTTTCTGTCTCACTGGCTTATCCTGTGTTGATTGAATGGCTGTGGCTGTGGGTCCCATTGTTCATCCCATCATTCTCTGTGGGGTTCCATATGGATCCTTCACGATATGACTATGGTGGCTCCTCTCTTGCCAGGATCTCAGCTATCTGCCTATGGTTGGTTGGTAGGGTTAGATGGACCCCAGCTCTCTTACTGCATCCTGAAAAACACAAACATAATCTCCATCAGAGAGTGAGGTCAGTGTAGGTTAACAAATATACACAATTCTGGATTACCAAGATTCTATTTTTGGTAGCCTCCCTGTCAATCTCTCCCATATTGTATCTTGTCTTGGGAGCCCAAAAATATTTTTTAAAAACAAAAGTTATCTACTTCCAACACATAATCCAACACAAAATTGCATAGAGTAAACCTGCCTATTGCAAAATGAAAGCATAACAAGCAAAGACTGGACTAATGCAAGATCATTCAATAACCAGCAGGTAAATATCAAACATCCACAAGCCTAAAATAAAACCTTTCCTCACATAAGTGCATGTCTCTTACTTTATTCCTAATCTAATCAAGCAAATAGAATTTAATTTTCACAGTATCATTTAAAAATCAATGTATTTAAAAGAAATGCATTTAAAACATATGGCTCAGCAGCAAAAGGCTCTTGCTTGTAAGCCTGCTGGCCAGAGTTCAATGTCACAGTAGCGACATAAAAAAACTCATAGGTATCTGTTATTCAACATACATAAAGAAATCTCACAAAGCTCAATGAACCGGTTCAAGCCAGCTGCAAAAGTAGCACGTGCTTCTGTGATCCCAAAGGTGCCTACTGGGAGCTCAAAGGCCAGATATACTGGTACACACAGTAGCAGCAAAATAAAGAGAGACACTGTCTCAAAAAAAAAAGGGAGAGGATAAAACCCCATGATTCTGACTTCCACATGTGTGCGCCATGGTGCACACGCATACACACACATCATATACCTAGACACACACACAAAATAAAGTACAGATAAAAATATGAATATAACTATGAGGCTTTGTGTTGAATAAACTGCCCCCCTGCAATTCTTAAGGTAAAGATCTTGTGCAGTAACTTTTAAAGCTATACACAGGAGAGTGCTAAACTGTGGATTTAAATGGAGATGTATAAATAGTTTTCATCAGAATTACTTGGGAGATGTTATAGTTACTTTCTTGTTGCTGTCAGACCAAAAGTACCTGACTAAAAGCAGCTTATTTTGGTTTATAGACTCAAGGGGAAACTCCGTGATGGCAGGGAAAATGATGGCATGAGCAGAGGGTGGACATCACCTCCTGGCCAATATCAATAGAGAATTGGAGCAGGAGAGTGTGCCAAACACTGGCAAAGGGAAACCCCCGAATCATACCTATAAGCCTGCCCTCAATAACACACCTCTTCAAGCAAGCCCCAGTTTCCTAATTGCCATCAGCTGGAAACTAAGCATTCAAAATGCATGAGTTTATTAGGGAGAGCTAATCCAAACCACCACAGAAGATAAGATACAATAACCACACACAGTCAACATGCTTTTATCCTTACAAGTTAAATATTGGGAGATATTTACATTTTGAAGTAAACTTCAAAATTATGAGACCATGACTTATTTAGTTTTTTTTTAATAACAAGTGTGAAACTTTCTAAGTGATCAGAGATGTTTTTCATGAATACTCACATCTATATTAACATGACTCTTTCATGAAATAAGTTTTAAAATTCTCAGTGTACATCTTCTACCTTCCATCAGTGAGGGGACAGACAGAGGACCCTCAAACACATTATAAAGATGCTCCATTACTTTCATCGCAAGAGAAAGTAAACCTGTTTTACTTTTTAGACTGACAAAAATCTCCAAAGTTTAAAACCTTGGGGAAGTGGGGTGGGGGGATGAAGATTAGGGAGAGGAAAGGGAGATGAGAATCAACTAAAACAAATGAAACAAATGGTTTTTGAAAATGCCAGAATAAATGTACCTAAATCTGTATATGCCAAATAAATAAAATAAAATAAAATAAAAAACATGCTGGTGAGGTGGTGTAAGAATGGACACAATGGGGGCTGGAGAGATGGCTCATCAGTTAAGGCACTTGCCTCCAGTGCCTAAGGCCCTGAGTTCAATTCCCCAGTACCCACATATGCCAGACCCACAAGGTGGTGGCCCTAGTGCTCTCTCTCTCTCTCTCTCTCTCTCTCTCTCTCTCTCTCTCTCTGTATCTCTCTGCTTGAAAATGAATAAATAAAATATTAAAAAAAGAATGGACACCATGAATATTACTGGTGAGAGTATGAACACAGCCCTTACTCTGTTAATTCCCAGTAAAATTGCACCTGAATTTACCCTCTAGGTCACTAATCCCATTTTTTGGGGGGAATATCACATATATAACTGTATACACATCAGGAATTCATAAGAGGGTGTTGGTAAACAATGGTCCACTGGTTAAATCTAGCCTGAGGTTGTTACTGGCTTTGAGAACATCAGAACCTTTCTTGGCTCTGGATGGGTTTAACTTAAGAGTCAAAGTGCCAGGCACTCAACAGTCACTAAAACTCTCTAAGCTTTTGGCTCCAGTCTTGTCTTGTGACCTGTAAAGATTGATAAGTGCAGACACAGCAGAAGGATAGGCTAAACAAAAGTTGTTAGAACTCAACACATAAAGTTCAAGGAAGGCAGAAAGAGGAAGTAAGGCAAAGGAGCTCCTGAGCCGGCAGGGTTCCCAAGCAGATAACCAGCTAGTGACTTCATCAGGGTTTATATACCCTCAGGGATGTAAATTAAGTATCAAGTTGGGGTAGATTGGATTGGTTACTTGTGGTATATGTGAGTGGCTCCTCCTGACAGGTTGATGAATTAGCCAGAGGACTGATTACTTTGTATAAACCAGCTGATATCCTGAGGCATCAGCATATGTAAAAGCTTTTTTTAGAAGCTTTCTGGACCGTTGTATAATCTCTGTATTTATTGGTTCTGTCAGGCCATATAGAGAACTGTTTATTCTTCATGGACCTATAATCCTGATTAGCTACCTAAAATGGGGCTATCTGACTCCCAATCCCTATCAATGTCTATTTTTCATAAATATATGCCAAGTTTGGAGCCATGTGAGGGAAATTTGAACATTTCATTTGGCAGAAGCAGAGCTGGGACCAAAACCCAGGTCTACTGATTTCTGTTTCTTTTTTCCTCACTGGTTCATATGTATGTCATTTTCTTCCCAGGGGGTTATACCTCTAAAGATGTTTATATTTCCAACAGTTACCAGGGAATCTTAAACACGGAGAATTGTCAATAGCTACTAAATAAAGGTAGTTTGAATTAGGTATCCCCCATAAATTCATGTGTTTTAAATACTTGGTTCCAAGCTGATGGCAATTTGGGAATTGGAGCCTTGTTGGAGGAAGTGTGTTTTGGGGGATGCCTTATAAGTGTTATAGACAGCTTCCCCTTGCCAGTGTTTGGCACACTTTCCTGCTGCTACTGTCCACCTGACATTGGCCAGGAGGTGATGTGCAACCTCTATTCATGCTATAGATTTTTTTCCCCTGCCATCATGGAGCTTCCCCTCAAGTCTGGAAGCCAAAATAAATCCTTTCCTCCTGTAAGCTGCTTTTGGTCTGATACTTCTGTCAGCAACAAGTAACTAACTGTAACAGAACAATTGGTACCAGGAGTGAGGTCATTGCTGCTAGAAACCTGACTGTAAAGCTTTTGAACTTTGGAGACAGATTTGTGGGAAGAACATGGAAGAACTTGAAACATTGGTCTTAGAGACACCTTGCCGTGTTAAAGGAAGAATTTGATGGACCATTCTGGTTGTAGTTGAAAACACCTGAATGCAGTAAGAACTATGGACTATGAGGTTTGGCTTATAAAAGGGAAAAAATAACTTTGTTGGAATTGGTTTAAAAGCAATTTGTGTGAAAAGCTTGCTTAGTTCTGCTTGCCTGTGTCCTGAGAACTTGTGCAGGGTTGTGTTGCATAGAAACAGACCGGTGTGAGCTGATAGATATGGCACAGAAGGAAATAAAAATTTCAGGCTGTAAACAGTGCATGTTCATCTGAAATTGTATGAGAAATTACAACCATTGAGATTGGGGAGCTGATCTGCATTGGAACAGCAGAAATAATGCTGCCTCCTGAGTGCTGAAGGAGTGTTTGGCTCTTTAAAGTTGGCTTTATTTCCCTCTGGATTAACAATTTTGGTAGCCGACTTGGTACTATGGAGTGTAACAAATGAAGGAAAGATAGGCTCCTTGGATTTGCAACATAGTTTTGTTTTTTTGTAAATAGCTATGGGCAATGTGAAGCAGGGTTGTTGGAAGCCCCTGAATAGAGGCCTTATGGAGCCCTGAGGATGAACCAAAGGTTGCAGACGAAACCATAGGACATTTTGAAATGCCAGGACTGTGAGATGGCCACAAAAAAGAGCTGCTGGCCTGAGATGGAGTTTTTCCTGAGCTGTGAGCTGCCCAGCCACAAAACTACATAGCGAATTCCAAGTCAGCATGGGCTAGAGTGAGCCCCTACCTCGAAAAGAAAAACAAAAGTCCAAGTTGGACTTGGAGCTATGGAACTTGATTTGTCATTATGGTTTATTTGTTTTGTTTTTGTTGTTTTTTTTTGGGGGGGGGTTATAGCTAACAGTCAAGAGACCTTGGATTATGGGGATGTTTGAACAGTACTGGAATTGATAACAATTAGGAAGACTTTTAAAGTTATACTGAATACATTTTACATCATGGATGGTCATCAGTTTATGGGGGCCAGGGACAGAATGTGGTGGTTTGAATTAGGTGTCTTGAATAAACTCATGTGTTTTGAATGCTTAGTTTCCAGCTGATAGCAATTTGGAAATTGGAGCCTTGCTGGAAGAGGTGTGTTGTTGGGGTCAGGCATGTGGGTATTATAGCCAGCTTCTCCTTGCCAATGTTTGGCACACTCTCCTGCTGCTGTTATCCACCATAGGTTGGCCAGAAGGTGATGTCCAGCCTCTGCTCATACCATGTTTTTCCTGCCATCATGGAGCTTCCCCTAAAGTCTGTCAGCCAAAACAAACCCTTTCCTCCTATAAGCTGCTTTTGCTTGGGTGCTTTATCCAGCTAGGGGAAAGTAATTGTAGCAGTAAATTAAATAAGATAAAGTAGGCATTTGGTCTAGATTTCCCTGCAGTCTTTTTATAGTTTTCCTCCCTTCTTTTCTTCCTTCCTTCTTCCCTCCCTTCCTTTTTTCCCTTTCCCTCTTTCTTCTTCCCTCCTTCCCTCCCTCCCTCTCTTCCTTCCTTCCTTCTTCTTTCCTTTCCATTCTCTGTTTTGAATTTTTTTGAAGCAAGTCTCACACTCATGATGGCCTACAACTATTGTGGCCCCAGCCACAATTCATGGTGATGCTCTTGCTTCAGTCTTATGAGTGCTGAGATTACAGGTTGATCACCACAACTAGAATTTTATAAATATTTCTTGAAGATCATTAGAAAGATCTTGCTTTGCAGTAATTTACATCTTCCTAGTGAAAGCACTCACTTGAAAAGTTAATATAATTTAAATATATGTAAATAAGTACCTTCAATCAAATAAGATAAGGTTAAATTAATGAATAGATAGAAAATTCTAGGCTTTAGTTACAATGTATGTTTAAAAATTGCAGTTTGGGCTGGGAAAGGTAGCATACATCTAAAACTCCAGTACTCAGAAGGCTGATGAAGGAACATCTCAAGTTTGAGGCCAACCCGAGCTACACTGGGAGATGCTATTTAAAAAAATAGATAATTTGATGTATTTCTACATAGACATAATAATTTTAAATCTTATCTGAAGAGCAAATGAACATTTAAAATACTGATTTCAATGAAATGCTTAAGAAGTGTCTATAATAAACCACTGCAGTATTAGAGTAACAGTGCCGGGTGATACTTTCAGAATCAGAAGTGACCACTAAGAACTGAAAAGCACAGAAGCCACTTGGTTGGACTAAGAGCCCTTAAGGAAGCACATGGAATCGGCATGCTTTCTGGACGGTTCCATCTCACTCTGTGACTCCCAACAAGCTCCTTGCCTCTCTGGTCCCTGCTGAAGGATGACTAGGAACACTAGAAGAACTCTTTCAGTTATAAAAATTGTATGCAGTCTATTTCTCAAAACAGATGAAAAAGGGCAAAAGCCTTAGGGAAAAAGACTGTTTTCTCATTTGTAAACACTGAAACAAATTTCATCTCCAGTGATAGTCATAAGGAAGAACATCTCCCTCCCAAGCAGCTGGAACGGAGCAACTCATAGATGATGACTTAGTCCCAAGTCAAGCCACATCTGGAGTAGAACTGGTGTCAAGCATCAATAGCTGGAGACTAGTGTAACTTCCACTGGGGGGAAAGGAACACCTCATGTGGCTTAGGTGGCTGTAGACTTGCCTTTCACAATAGCTGCAGTGGAAACCTGGGAATTTACTGAATTCCCAACAACTGTCCAAACCTGGTCCCTGACAGAAGCACCCTTGGGTGCACCATGAAGAAGAAAACACTCTGGAGCAGGTTGTATGTCATCACTGCCATCACCAGCGATGACATACAAACTCAGTGACCGCCAGCAGCTATCCAACCTGCTCTAGATTTTCCTGCACTTGCGTACAACTGCTAGTGCCGTATAAATAAAAGGAGAAAAATCGCTTTTGGGAGTCATAAAGCCTATTTTCTGCCACTAGCCACCCACGGCCATCTGCTAGACAACGGCTGAGCAGTGCAAGATGCTGGCAAATTCAGGAAAGGGCCACATGAGTGAACCCAGATTCTCACACTGTTGATCAATCAACCATCTTCAACAGAAACTAACTTAGATTTCAATCTGCTGGGTTGATAAGCCCTCCAAAATGAAAGTTCCTTTTATGACCACTGTGTTTTGGCTTAAATTGATAATAAAAGGAATAAAAACAGGAAATCTCATGTTCAATAGCACTAAGTTATCCCTTCATTTACTTGTTCAGCAAGTACCATGTGCCAGGGCTTTGTGCCAAGTGCCGGAGGTACAACAGAACAAGTCCAAGCCACCAGACACATGACACATGAAAGGACAGGGAAACAGACAAATGATGTAATTATGTGCTTCATTGTGCTCACAGATAAGAGGTTGGGACAGAGAAAAACTGTCCCACTCATCCTGGTGAGGATGGCCAGAGGGCGACTTCTTTAGATAAGGGAGAAATTCTCTGAAGAGGTCTAGACTCCCCCTCCCAATTCGATCTAAGAGATAAGAAGGAAGAGAGTGGGGCTCCAGGCAGGAGAGTCAGGGTCACAGGAAATGAGGCAAGATAATGGTTCAGGTCAAGGCCCAACAGCACCAGTGAGGCACAGGAGTGAGAGAGGGAAGGACTGTGGGAAGATTTAGACAGGGAGGCAGGGCAAGACCATGGAAGGTCTTCTCACCATGGTGGCAATTGTAATGGCAAGCAATGGAAAGGGAGGGGTTCCTTTTGTTTTTCATTTAGTCTGATTGTTGAAAGGTTGTATTTGCTACCATGTGAACTTGGAAGTGGGGAGAAAGTACCTGTTGCAATGGTGTGGGCAAGCTGGTGACTATGGGCAAGGAGAAAAATAGATGGACTCAATGCAGATTTTGAAGACTTGTGCCTACACTGCAGTGGGGTAGGGGGAAAAGGGAGGGATCCAGATGACGTCCATGCGCATGGGCACCATATCCTGAGGTGGTGTTGCCTATGAAACGTCCACGTGGAAGTGCCACGAAAGAGTCTGAGAAGTTTCAGCGTGTTGTGTAACCACCGGAGCAGCAAAATTCTCCAAACAGCTTCCAAAGGGCAGCTATTCCATCCTTGGAGTAAAATAGAGTTGTTCCCTTTTATCTGCAGTTTAATTTTCCGAGGTTTTAGTTTCTCATGGTCAACCTGAATCCACAATGGAAAATTCTAGAAATAGAAAATTTCTAACTATTCAATTGTGCACTGTTCCAACAACATCATACAATCTCATACCATCCCCCATTTTCTCCAAGGATGCTAGTTGTCAATATGTCCAGCAGATCCACACAGCACAGTTAGTAGCTCCTGTTACTTTGGCTGTTAGATAGACTGTCACATTTCACAATGTTGTGATCACATAGCTATTTTACTTAATAAAGGTTCCAATACTTGTTCTACTTATTGGTTGTCATTTTCTTCTTGTGTCCCCTTTTAAACTGAACATTGTCAAAATGTTGCATATGTAGGAAAAAAAACACAGTACCTGTTTGGCCCTCTGTTCTGGCTTGCTGTGGCCTTGCCTATGAAGTCAAGGGCTCAAGTATTGAAGGCTTGATTTCTAGCTGCTGGAGATCAAATCATTGAGATGTAATTGGATCATGAAGGCTCTGACCTAATTGATGGATTAATTGCTGATGAATTCATAGTTGGAAGACATCACTAGGGGAATTTTTGGAGACAGGGCCTATTTGGAGGAAGCAGGTCAGTGGGGACGTACACTTTGGGGCTGTATTGTGTTCATCTCTATGACTTTCTTGTCCTGTGCTTCCTGGGCACCATGAGCTGCTTTGCTCTGCCCTTCTACCATGATGCTCACGCTCATTGTGACAGCAACAACACAGACAGCTGACCATGAACTAGAATTAGTATGTTTTGAAGTGGTTTGTTTCCTCAGGTATTTGTCATAGTTATGGAGAGTTGGCCAGCACACCCTCAATATCCAAGGGTTCTGTATCCTTGCATGCACCGAAAGTGATTGAAAAACAATTGTATCTGTATTGAACATGAACAGACGGTTCCTGTTATTACTCCCTAACAATATTGTAGAATAACTATTTCCATAGCATGAGTGCTGTAAACTACATGCAAATACTACTCTGTTACTTTACACAGAGAACGGAGCATCTGTGGGGTTTGATGGTCACCAGAATCACGGAACCTATTCCCCCATGGATGGCCATAGAAACTTTTTTTTTTACAAGAGTCTAAATATCCTTGGTTTCAGGCATCCACTGGCGGTCTTAGGGTGTATCTCCTACTGTCATACTTTGAAAGGGTGTGTTGAGTTGCTGGTTGAGAGAGGCTGGAAACCTAGAGCACTGGCAATAAATGAGCACTTGAAAAGTGCTGATTATACCACCACAGGGGAGCAATTCTCTGAGCATAATGCTCTGGGAGTTATTTGGGAGCTTAGATTGCTTGAGATGGGAATGGGAAGGTGTGAGGTATATTTAAGACTTGCTATAGAGAATTTAAATAACCACATTTTAAATCTGTAATGGACTATGGAAATAGAACAATTTTTTTTTTTTGGCTTACAATCTCAAAAGCTTAAAGGGGCAGGGAAAAGCATTTGTTACTGGAATGTATAATTCACATGATTTCTAGTAGCTGGAGAGTTTATTCAGTGAGAGAAATTCTCTATATTCCCAGACAGTTAGTGAGGCTGGGGCAGTAAGTGAATTTTCCTCATTTGTCAGGAAATAAAAATTCTGAGCTTCAGAAAGATAAATGTTGCACGCTCTCTCTCACCGCAGATCCTAACGTGGACTAGTCTGATTTGTTTACTAGCTGTAGTATCCATCAGCAGTGCTGGTAAGGAAGCAAGATGAGGCTTGGAGAGAGGCGGCAGGGAGAAAGAGTGGAGGGACACTTAACAGAACACAGGGGTGGAAGGGTCCGAGGGGAACTAGGGTAAGGGAGGAAGGGGTGGGGGATACACAAACTACTGAGGGCATGGACCAATACCATAGAAACCTTCCTCTTGGTTAGCTAATTAAAAGATTTAACACACAACAAAGCTGACTCAAAACTCACCCACCATGACTCAGGGAACTGAGTGGAAGAGAGGGCTGAAAGAATGTAAGAGCCATGGTGGGGGAGAATATCCAGAGACATGGCGCCCCCTCAGCAACACCACACAAAGGGGGAAGAAAAAAAAAAAAGAGAAAAACTGGCTACCTCTGGTGCCGCTCATACTCCCTAACCTGTGGACAGATCCAGTATGTGCACTGAGGAAGGACCCCAGTGGGTAGGGGACGGAGGATGGAAATGGAGACACCTTCACAAGATATGCTCATAGAATATATATATAATAAATATTAAAAAAGGATTTAATAGAGAGAGGGGGGTAAGGAGAAAGTGAGTGAATGTATGTGTTTGGGAAGAAGCACCTTGAAGAGGTAGAGAAAGCTTTACCTCAAATCCCAGTAAATTGGTAAATCCCAGTTCTAGAATTGGGTTGTCCCGTCCCCATCCCCCAGAGCTATTAGTCAAGGAGGCTCGTGAGACCATCAAAACAATTCAGATCATTGTAAAACACTTGGTTACCCACCAGAATGGTAAGATAAGAGCCCAGAGGCTGCAGTTGTAGGACATTGAGAGATCAGGCTGGAACTGAGTGCTCCCTGCTGGCTCGCTCTCAGTGTGGGAAGTGTTACACAAGCTGCTGGGAGAGAGGTCACTAATAGTGTGAACAAGCTACATAATCAACCAGCAAGGCAATATATACACACCAGTGCAATAGGGACACACAGGCTGTGGGGGCAATCAACTGCTCTCTGGATATGAGGCCCACTCAGTGGGAGGGAATTCATGCCTGCTGAGAACTTAGTCAGAATCTTCTGGCTTGGAAGGTCATAGACCCTAGAGGGAAGCATCCACTGTTTTTTGACTAAAAGGAGATGTTATGCCTGTCAAAAAGTCATCCAGGGCTGGAGAGATGGCTCAGCGGTTAAGGTACTTGGCTTCCAGTGCCTAAGGTCCTGGGGTTCAATTCCCCAGTACCCACATAAACCAGACTCACAAGGTGGTGCCCTGGTGCTCTCTCTCTCTCTCTCCTTGAAAATGAATAAATATTTTTAAAAAGTCATCCAAATGTCTGTTTAAACCCTTGGATCCATGCTGTTCTCACTCTTGGCTAGAAAACCTGGTTTTTACAAATAGAGGTGAATTCCAGGGAGGCCCAAGACCCATCAGCATGAGAAGAAAAGAAAGCCAATTGCCCAGCACATCAAGAGCCATCTCTCACATCTGCCAGGGCCCAGGAAACATGAGAGGAAGTGTGGATTAAATACGATGATGTTTTCACTGATAGCGTGAGAACATCCTTAAGGGAGATGGCGTAGATGCAGAGAAGACTCACATGTCCTCCCAGGCTCAGGGCACACTGCAGAGAGGCAGAGAGAATGTAAGACCCCCCTCAGGCATTCCTGCCCCCCCCCAAATGACTGCCGCCTTCTCGACCCCACAGTGATTACCAATAACCCCACTGAGGGCTGCGAGTGGGGAGAGGGAACTTGAGCATAACCTGATGGCAATAAAACCAGTTTGCCGTATGTTCCTATGATAAAGGTCTCAATAAAAATAAGCAAACCTCCCCTACAAAGAGAAATATTAGCTCCATGATCCTCGACCTCTGCTGCAAGTTCACGTGGAGAGTGAGTTTAGGAACCGGCCAGTGCAACCTCACAAGGAGCTGCTAGCAGCTAAGGAGGCAGGTCCTTTGGGAGCAGGCTTCCGTTAATGCATCTTCAAGTATCCTTTCCTTGATAGTCAGGTAAGAACTTTATGATGCAAACTGGGCATATCCAGAGGCATTTCTGTGCATCACGTTAATCTTTCCCCAAATGTGTCTACCATCTTTTTAGATCATGACCTTCAACTGAGCATGCTCAGGAGCATACTCTTTAAGGAAGCATGTTTAGAATTGGCTCAGCCTGTTGACTCATTTTTGGAGATCCTGATCCTATCAGCCTGGGATATGTGAGACCACATGCCTGTATTTTCAGTCATTTTTTTTCCCAGATAGGTTTTGCTGTGTCCCAGGCTGGCCTCAAACTTGAAATCCTGCTGTCCCAGCCTCCTGAGTAGTGGAGACTCAAGGTGTACACTACCACGACCTGCCCAACACCTGCTGGATGTGAACAAAACTTTATTTATCCCAGAAAGGGCATGGACAACAGATCAAAGAAATGGTTACTTACAGAGCAGGGTGATGACTGGGAGGAAGCTGCATCACTGAAAATTCCCGCCCTGCAAGGTCATCACTGGAGCTCCCTGCAGGTGGTCATCTCTCCCCAGCAGTTGTTTTTGCTTTTGAGGAGGAGTTTGTAAATCCTGTACATTTCTGGAGATCCTGAGGCTTGAGTTGTATTTATTTCTTGAGTCTTAACTAGCCTCTTTCCAAAATCCAGAGGAAACAGTGACACTCTAGGTCCTACCCCATTCTCCCTGCTGCCTTCCTGGTCACATTGACACCGAGGTTCTGTGGCTCACATTTTTCTCTCATCCATTCATCTCCTCAAAGATATTGGTGTTGGTCATGTGCCCTTCCTAGTCCTAAGCGGACTCCCTGCCCAACATCCAGGGCTATAAAATTTATGACTTACAAATATCAGTTTGCACTGGATTCCCTTGTTTCTCTACAAAATGGGTGCTATACTGAGTCCCAATTAATCCAAAATCCTAAATTAGGAGAAGGCTGGGGAGAATGGTAGGGCAATCTGATGGCACTATAAAAGCTTGGAACTAGCAGAATTTAAGGGGACACTAGATAAATGCTCCTCCAGCAGTAATTACTACAGAATAGGCTATCCCCAAAACACCATACTAAAAAATATTTCACTTGCAGTGTAAAAACGTAAAACTTGATTACATGAACAGCACATTGTAGAGCAATAAGGTATTTTCAACTTTTAACAGCTCGTGTATGGGACACTTCCTCTGCTTAGCCTCTGGCTACCAGAGTCCATGGACAGTGCTAGATAAGTCAACGGATACTGATAATGACAGGGAAGACTACTTTTCTGGAAAGCAAGTGAGCCACTTTGGAAACAGCCATCTGGGGAGGCTGAAAAGTTAGAGGTTATCTAATCCCATTCACTCATGGAATGAGATGAATTCAGGGATAATAAATACCAAGGAGGAGATTAAAACCCAGCACAACAAATTCTCTTATTATTCTATAATATTCTCTCTACAGTAGGGAGAATATGGCAGAATATTCTCAAAAATATATAGAATTATGTCCTTTTGAGACTTGCAGTTGTTGAAGTTGGCTGGTTACACAAGCTCATCTGATGAATGTCATTTGTCATCAGCCTCGATGACTAAGGACTTGAAAAGTTAACTCTTGCCTCACCATATAGTCAGCTTGAGATCTGACATCATTGGCATCCTTGATAAACACGGGCTATACACCTATCTCCACCAGGTTTTTCAGCATTGCTTCCTTTACGACAGGACCCTGCTCATCTTACAGATGGGGAAAGGCAAGTCCAGAATGGGCCAGCCTCAGCCAAGACCTGGCCCAGGCCCTCTCCCATTGCCTCATGCTGACTGCGAGCTCTGGGCTAGTCAGCTGGAGAGGTGATGAAGGAAGCCAGTCTCATTGAGCCCCACAGTTGGTGGTCGGAGAATGTGGGGTTGTGTTGTAGGTAAAATTTCAAACTGCTAGAGATGTTGCAGGTAAGTGAGCTGAAAAGTACAGCCAGTATCTCTGTGAGAACTCTCATGTTAAAGTTGATTGGAAGGCAGTGCTCAGAAGTATGCTAACTACCCAGGCTTATTTCCTTGCTTGGTAAGTAACTCACTAGTTATGTGACACAGGGTCAGTCATTTCACTTCTCCAAACTTTTCACTAAACTCAAAACAGGAAAAGAAGAGTATTTTACAGAATGGTTACCAGACTGCACAGAAAGTCACTGAGAACTTCATGCTTGATGAGATATATGCCTATGCTGCTGTGAATCATGAGAAATTAGAATTCAGAATGACTTGAGCTATTCTTTCCTTTTAAATGGAGTTGCTTGGCAAATCAGTTAAGAGACAAGAAACACAAAACTGTTGGAAAGTATAGGATCATACTCAAATTCAGCTGTACATACTGGGGAGGGTTCTAGAAATGTTAGTCCTCTTTATTGCTCTTTCCTCTAAACCATATTAATAAGAGATCACTAATCAAAGTTGCAAATACTGTATTCCCTAAAACAGCTGGAATATGTATGTGTAATATATATTCAAAATATGTCCTTCAAATTTCATTGACTTTTGTGAAGGAGCTATGTATATCATGTCCTGAAATACACTTAGAGCTTTATCATAATAGTGACTTCAATTGCTTTACTGAAAAAGGAAAAGGGATCCTCTTCAGGAAGGCAGAAAAATATAATCTGGCAGTATTTTAACTATACTAAATTAAAAGATACCCTAGCACATGAGTGTAAGCATTTACACATTCTCCAAAGAAACCTACTTTCCCGGTATTCTAAAAGCTTCAAGAAAACCAAGAGACATGGTACTTGTCAGCAGCCAGCCAGAGCAGAAATAACCTATTCCTTCTGTCCTAAGTCTTGGTCCCTGTGGTCTGAGAAACACTGGAAGGACACGTGTGCAAGGAACTGAAATGCCATCCATGAAACAGTTACAACCACCAGCATAGGAAGGCTCGTTTTTTTCTATTTTACTTAAAAAAAAAAAAAAAACAGATAAATTGGTCATCAGTCTGATAAATTCTGGATTTGCCACCACCTCCAGAAACTGTACAAATAGTTCTCTTGTTTTACTTATTTATAACATATATATTATATATATCTATATCACATAAGGCAAATTAACTTCATGCTTTACTTCAGCAAAAGAGGGGAGGGAAGAAGCTTTCTTTGAAATTGGCACTGAAGTTGTTTTAAATTCTTAATAGCAAGAAGATACATCCAACTATAAGCAGAATGAACACAGTCATAATACATATCAAATCAAAATTATTTCCTTTATATAATCAGCAACGAGTAACTCCAGAGGTAGTATGGCAGAAATGAGCATGGATCCTATCAGGTCACAACCAACCAAGAAATTCAATTTATTTTTTCCTATGGATTTTACCATAAATTGCTTTACATTTAGGACCTGAATAAAAACCACTCTTAGTAGAAATCTTGGTCCATTTGTTCAACTGACAATTACAACTTTCAGGATTGCAGATATAAAAAAATGTGAAGTATAAAATTATGTTAAGTTTGAAATGGTTTTAATTGTATTCATTAAAAATATTTACATTTCTTAGTACTTACTTGACAAAACTCTCTTGCAATAATATAATTCTACTCTAAACTTTTATTTATAAAAATGAGGCTCATTTATGAGATTTCAATGACTACTATACTGCAAATTATTTACATTCTGTAAAATATTTTAAGAACTTTTCATATCAAAGGTAGTTTATATTGGATTATCTGAAACCCAATAGTGCCCACAGATGAGCGTCTTATAATTCTTTTCATTAATGCTTGGAAAGCACTGTGAAAATGAAAAGTGCTGTTAAGTGCTATCACCTCCCTTACATTTTCACTTGCTGTGTGCACATTGTGAAATAAACACATATGCAGCATGTCCATGTTTTGATATGTATTTTTTATTTCCCTGCAGTTTTCACTTATCAAGAACAAGTAACAGGGAAAGTTGTCTGAACTAGTGCATAAACAAACATTCTGAAACACCACTACACATATCTAATTTACAAGAACCGTATAAAAAAGTCACTAAAACACTACACTATGAAGGTGTCCAACACTTACAGTCAGACTTTTTCCAACCCGTTACTTGCCTTGTAGCCACAGGAAAACTCTCCAAAATTGAAAAGACAATCTTGCCACAACCCTCCCCCCTCCCAACACCTGGGATGGCTCGATATATAGACTTCCAATAATTATTGCAATGATATAATGCAATACATACCTGGTAAATATCTTATGTGGTGAGTTACAGTTTTAAAGCCAGTTAAAATATGCAGTCTTCAGATAAAATGTAATCCTTGAAAAATTTTCTTATCTGCACAGTTTAAATGTGCTAGATGCATAATTTTCCTAGTCTGTTTTTTCTGTGTAATTATTTTTATAAACTGGTATTATAAATAGAAATATACATTCAAAATATATGGAAAAAGTGAGTTACTACATTAAATTTGCATGTATCGATCCATCCCTTTCCCCTGCACAGTAATAGAAAATACTATTTTGCCTTGAACTTCATATTTGACAGTGAAATGCCACTAAAGTATTTACCAAAAAAGTCCATCTAGTCAAATTGTGAAACAAAATGAACCAAGTGAAAACTTTACAGTTCCTTTAGAAAAAAATTACAAGAATTTCATTTCCTAGCTATGAATCTTTAACTTTTTAGACACAAAGTTGGATTTATTTTTACAAGATACAAAATGTAAACATGGCAAAATAAATAGTTAAAACAAATGATGCAGGATCCCATTTCATGCTCATGATCCCATTAAAGAATTATTTTTTAAAATCCATTCAGTTGCAAATTCAAGTGCAAAAGCATGATGATGAATATCTACTATTCAAGTAACAGAAATAATATTGATGATACAAATAAACTATTTTACAAGGTAGTGATTTTCCCAATTTTACAAAATATACATCATATATCGATTTAACATCTGATATACTGTAGTCCATTTAGGTCCACTGTTATGCTCTGCAATCCAGAGTGTCGCCTTTGCATTCAGCTGGAATATGAATGACTGCACACCATCCACACAGGTCAAACCACGTGTTTGGGTTATGTCACTTCCATAGCTACTGTTGTCTCTGCTATTCCATTTAAACCCAATCTTTCTGGTTCATGGTTCTCTCTATAATAAGGCAAAGAGCAGAATAAGCATTAATACTAGAATATTACCTCTTAATATCTATTAAGTTATATTTTTATGTAACTACAACTAAACACGACTTCACAAGAACTTTCTCCATTTTTATCATTTCTACACAGGAATCAAGATATATTCTTCAGTTGAGAAATTCCTTTAATTTATGTTTACTTGATTTTAACTATTTAACAGGTTGCTTTTTTTTGTTAACTTTTTTTGTTGTTAACTTTTTTTCAGTAGAAGCTAAAGATAAATTAGGAAAGACATAGGACAATCCAAATTCTTTTAACATGACAGATGGCACATGTGATATCTAAGGAGAACAATCTTCAGAAGTACAGTAATATTCAACATTAAGATTATGCTTTCCACTAGAATTAAATCCTAAAGGCTTTTATAGTCATGGACTTAGCCCATCCAAATCACTTTTTTTCTGATTTACTGTTCTTGCAGTAGTCACTCAAACAAGCATAAAAACTCACTGTGTAATACATCATCTAGATTTAACCTTAGAAACCAATCTCACATTTAATATATGGGATCAATTTCTTTTTTTGAGGTAGTATCTCGCTCTAGCCCAGGCTGACCTGGAATTCACTATGTAGTCTCAGGGTGGCCTTGAACTCATAATAATTCTCCTACCTCTGCCTCCTGAGTGCTGGGATTAAAGGTGTGTGCCACCATGCCCAGCTCAACTAATTTTTTTAATATGATAAATAAAACACAAATTTTGATATGCACAGAATTAGTAACAATTCTGCTAAGTCTATACAAACATGATAAAAAAAACTGAAGCTTCTAAATTACTGCTCTATTGACATTTTCTTGTGATATCACACCCCTAGTTGGCATTTAAGGATGCTAGGAGGGTCTCTCAGGCACGGAGCTTTTTTTTGCTAAGCAGATTTTTGAGATCTGTTGAAAAGCAGAGAAAAGGAAAGGCCCCCTTCTTCCTTCCCTCAGGATAGGGCAGCACAGAGGGAGAGCACTCAACTGGGGCACACACCTGGCTATGCTGCTGATGGCACTGCTGGGAGTAACCTTTGGCACTCTGTCCATACTGGCAGCAACTGTGGCAAGTTTTAAGGCTGTTGGCGATGGTGCTGAAGTCCGTGTATTGATATGCACATTGACAGGAGAAACAACACTGACATTATTGAGGTGCACGGCATTAGTCAGGCAGGAATTGTTCATGGGAAGTGTTTGAGGACTGCTTGTGCACAACGCTGGGATTAAGTGGTTTGTAGTGGTGTGGCCAACTGTCCTTACAAGTTGCACAGCTGAAATCCCTGGGCTGGATGATAAAGCCATATTGGTAGAGTATAATGTTTTCGAGGTTCCTGAAAAGAAGGGTGGGAGGATTCATTCAATTAATGTCATGAGACAGTCATATAAAACTCTTAAAAATTAGGAATTTCATAAGAATAAATTCACTTCTATTCTAATTAAATACACGTTAACTTTGCAGGTAACAGTCACATAAGGTACTATATGGCAACTCTGTTGGTAAGTACAACAGAACCAATAGAAATGGCATCTGGATTTCCCTAAGATTTATATATAAGTGCAACTGGAAGATTTTCAAGTTCGAGAGATGTTTAAAGATGACAGGAACAACATGTCTTTGAGGGCTCAGGGAAGTAAAGAGCTGACAGTTTCTTATGATGCATCTCAAGAGGGCCATCACAGAAAGTATGACTATTAGTATGTGCATGTGGGAAAATGAATCTGGTCTCAAATGATCTTGGATAGAATTTTACCCTTAAATCAATGCACACGATTCATTGGTAGTGGTTAATTAGCTCAATGGATTTCCTAACTTGTAAGGCAATTGACAGTCGGTGAATGAGATTAGAAAGGGCAGAGTGTAGGGTTAGTAATCTAGAGCATGACTGACTCCCTATGCAATACTCCCCATGATATTAAATAAAACCACACCCAAGTCAATGAGTTGCAGCTTCAAGCTAGTAAGTCCCATGTGAAACCCCCATAGCTGTACCTGAAGGCTGGACAACACCATTTATGTTGCTGTGGTTGGCGTTCTGTTCCTTGGCTCCCTCACTGCGGCTCGGAACAGGAGCACTGACCACTGCAGATGCAGCAAAGTGGGCGCTGGCTGAGTCGAGGGTTTTAGACATACAGTCAGAGGTGCTTGAGCCCTGGTAAACAGACAGTCACATGGTCAGTTTGGAGGTGATTCGTGAACACATCCAGGGATGCGGAGAAGCCTGGAGGGCATTGCCTTTTTAATCTCAAATGCTCATGAGAGCTGAGACTTCATTATTGGTACACGAAGCAAGGTGGTAACAAGAAACTAGCAAGCAATTATTTCTGAGAAAGCGGAAAGATTAAAAAAGTCAAAACTTTGATGCTCTATTGTTTCATAAGTATTAACAAATGCTTTTCAAGATACTTGACAAGCAGACAGACTGGATGAAATAAAATTCTAGACCTGACTAGCAGTTACTCTGTCACAATGTAAAAAATCTGCCTTGGCCTGACTTTGAAGCAGGCTGAAAATACTTCATGCTGCTTACATTAAGAATTCCACCTAAACAAACAAGACAAGTGCAATGGCTACTCCTCCTTCACTCTAAAACTGGTTAAGGCTGTGAGGGAAATCCAGTCCCACCTGGCTGTCATAGATTGTGAATGGGTCCAGGGTCACCAAGATTTTCATGGTGTTGGTTCAGGTTAACCTTTATTTAGATCTTTAAGGATAATATATTGACCCCTTTGAAAATGAGCTGAACTACCCTGAGCATATCCTGGCATGAGAATTCACAGAATATAACCACGTTGATCTCAGTTGTTAGAATTATGGAACAGAACTTCAGACCTAAAATGTGAGACTGTTTTATTTCTTAATCAGTTTTGTTTTGAATGGCACTATTTATTCGTGCCATTATTTTGTGCAGCTTTGGAATCAGAAGTCCGTGAGTCTTACAGGGCTCGTGTGAAGGTGCTTGAAGGGTTGGTTTCTAGCTTTAAGTAGCATCTTTGTTCTTACCTCTACTGTCTTTACTTAATGGTGTCTATGAACAACTTCCTCCAGTAGCAATTATTTTTTCTAGAGAGAAATACAATTCCCAGAGGCAAGAGGAAATGCTAGTTAGATTTATTCACAACTTCAGAGAGTTATATCTTACTTCATGAGGTACACCTACATAGTACAGTGTCTGAAAAGATTAGAAAATATTCTTGAAAAAAACTGGGGGGAGGGAGTGAAGGTTTTAAAGATATATAATTACTTGTATGAATTCCAGCTCAGTCTGGGCTAGAGTAAAACTCTACCTCAAAAAACAAACAAACAATGACAACACCCCCCCCCCAAAAAAAAAAACCACCTTCCAAAAATTAGCTATTTCTTTCCTTAATTGAAAGTACCATTTTGGGCTGGGAAGATGGCTCAGAGATTAAGGGTGCTTGCTTGCAGAGCCTAACAGCCTGAGTTTGATTTCCCAGTACTCATACAAATGCAGATGCAAAAAATGGCACATACGTATGGATCTCATTTGCAGCAGCAAGAGGCCCTGGATCACCCATTCCTTCTCTTTCCTCACACACAAATTTTAAAAAATAATTTTTTTGAAGACCATTTTTTACACTAGTAATCTCAAAATATTTTGACATTAGTTTAGAAACCAGTTATTTAAAAATTCTGCATAGTAACCAAAAAGAAATCTCTGTTAGATTTTCAAAATCAAATGTTTGGGAGTCTCAAGGCTGGGAGATGTTAGTGGGTAAAGTGCTTGCTGCCTAAGTGTGAGGACCTGCACCCACACACACACTGCTGATGTGGGGGAGGCAGGGACAGGTGGATTTCTAGGGTTTCTGGCTAGCCGGGCTAGCCTAATCTGTAGGCTCAGGGTTAGGTGAAAGAGCCTGTATTAAAGAATAGGGCTGACAGCGACCACAGTGTTGCCCAGCATCAACCTCTGGCCTCCATGCCCACACATGTGCATGACCCCCCCAACCTATATACACATATATGCACAGATACAGGCGTACCATACATACATATAAAAACCAGGAATGGAAATATCAGAAGTTCTCACCCGTTATGTGACTAAAATTGAAGATGACATAATTACAGAAGAATGAATGACAAGAGCTTTACCTGTGCTTTTGGATGTGTCTGTTGCAAGGAATGCTGAGATTGCTGTTTCTGCTGAAGCTGAGCAAGCTGCTGCCGCTGCATTTGAGCTAACTGCTGTTGATGTGTCTGGAACTGCTCTTCCGTGATACCCCCTGTTACTGGAGAAGGAAGAATACAATGTACACTTGCTCCACAATTAAGATGAAGGGCAAACACCAATCACAATGTACAGCACCAAAGTGGAGACTTTAAGGACTCCACAAGCATACTATCACCTGCTCCAACTGTTTTCAATTGAACAGCATAGTTCTAACAAGAGAATTTTATCATTTACTTAGATTTAGTGTCTCTAAGAACACTCTTTTCTGTATTTGCTGACCATGTAATAAATAAAACAATGATTCATTGATTTCAATATTTATGGCCTTAATAACAATGGAAGGCCATCTGCAAGATTAAATGACTTTTATTGACAGTTTTCATAAAACACTTAGGAGAAAAGACTGCTGTTTGATTATACATCTGGATAGAGAACAAAGATGTTCATCCAGCATAACTATAAGCGATAGTTGTAAACCAATACATTCAATGGTCTCCACTAAATTCTATCTATATGGGCTAGAAATCAGAAAGGATTTCAGAAACTATCCACACACACACACCACAGACAAAACATGGAAAAGTATAAATTAAAACATTATCATTTTTCCTTCTTTCTCCTTTACCCAAGACACAGTGTGTTACTTCCATTCTTGACATTCAGTTCTTTCTTTTACAAGTAGTTCTGTGTTTTAAATGAATGGATGTTCTTCAGCCAGAATTTAGATTCTAGACCTTTTTTGTTTGTTTGCTTTTTTCAAGGCAACTTTAGCCTAGGCTGACTTGAAACTTCCTTTGTAGCCCCTAGCTGGCCTTTAACTCACTTGTGATCAACCCTCTAGTGTGCTGGGACTAAAGGCATGTATCACACTGGGCTGGACTAGACTACATTTTAGTATCACCTCCAAGTCCTTAAATTAAAAAGAGCAAATAGTTATTAAGATATCAAGTAAGAAAAATAGAGCCTTTTTTTTGAGGCAGTTTTCTCAGCTGACCTGGAAGTCACTATGAAGCAGAGGATGAGCCTACACTGTCTGCCTCCACTTCCCAAGTGCTGGGATCACATGCATACAATAGCACACCCTCCCCAAAGGTAAGTGGTAAGAGAGGCATCAATTTTACAGCACAGATACAATGTTGAATTACCATTCTCAGGGTTGACTTACTGATAGGCAAATGGTAAAATTTAATTGGAAGCACTTTCTCTACTAATGATCAATCCATTCACAAGTTAATGAAATACTTGAAGGAGCGACTGTTTTCTTACACTGAGTCATCAAGAGGCAAACATTAAAATGTACCAGGAAGAGGTCATAGTTATAAGTGAACACATCTGTTTAGGAATAAAATGCAGAAAAGAAACTCAGCTTTGGATGGGTTGTGGTGGCACAAAACAGAGGCAGAAGCTGGGCACAGTGGCACATACCTTTAATCCCAGCACTTGGGAGGCAGAGGTAGGAGGATCATCATGAGTTTGAGGCCAGCCTGAGACTACAGAGAGTCAGGTCAGCTTGGGCTAGAGTGAGACCTACCTTGAAAAAAACACAAAACAAAACAAACAACCAACCAATGACAACAACAAAAAACAAAGGCAGGTACTTATAAAAGAGTAATCTTCTCTTGCTTAGAAGCAAGCCAATTTTTTTCATAAGCTTCTGTGTCCTGTAAAGGTGGCAATATCTGGGAAATACTATTTTCCTTAAGTAAATAGTTTTACAAGTCGTCCTGGCTAACATATTCTAATAGGTTGATTTAGCTACCGCAGAATTCCCCCTTTATTTATCTATTCAAGTATGTCAATCTGAATGTAAGTTAACACTTGCATTTCAAGCTATTGTCTGTATAAGACTGATAGTCTGTTTTCCATGAGCACTCCATGCCTTTCAGGCTACCTTTTATACACTGAACTCACTTCCAATCTTGGACTTAACATTTATTTCTCATAAGAATCCATGCAACCTTTTCACCACTATTGGAATGTTGGCTGTATTCAAAGGTCCTTTAACTTTCAGGTTTGATTTTTTTTTTCACTGTGTCTTTTTAAAAATAAAAAATTAAGCCATCTGTGGTGACATACACCCTTAGTTCCAGTACTTGGGAAGCAGAGGTAGGAGGATCACTGTGAGTATGAGGTCAGCTTGATATTACAGAGTGCGTTCCTGGTCATCCTGGGTTAGAGTGTGACACTACCTTGAAAAAACAACAATTAACAAAAAAATCCTCAAAATTAAAAAGTCAAAAATTTTTCCTGAAAGAGTACTAGTGATTTTATAAACTGCTAATATCAAGGACTCTGGAGCTATTCAAAAAGGCTTTTGATTTTCAAGATTAAATGTAAATTAACCTGGCTCTTTAAGACTGAGGAAATAAAGCCGTTTTAGATATGAAATATACTTTGAGTTTTGGACTGAAGAAAATCATCTCCAAAATAGTCAAAAGTCCTGCAGTTTCAAAAGATTATACATCTTTATCCTCTATTGATAAAGAATGAATGTAGCATTTGCCATGTGCTGTAAGTATTGTGAAGGTACTATTTTATAAAACCTTTTTACTTTTAACATAGTGCTTTGAATATACCAGAGTATAAACAATTATGTATAGAATGATTTTCCTGCTCACTTGCTATGTGCAACACCTTCTTTCCTCAATCCTACTTTTGAGTTTTTTTTTTAAAATATTTTATTCATTTTCAAGCAGAGAAATACAGAGATAGAGAGAGAGAGAGGGAGAGAACACCAGGGCAACCACCTTGTGGGTCTGGCATATGTGGGTCCTGGAGAATTGAACCCGGGGTCTTAGGCACTGGAGGCAAGTGCCTTAACCGCTGAGCCATTTCTCCAGCCCTGCTTTTGAGTTTTTAAATTAAAAAAAAAATTTACTTAATACCTAAGAAAAAAAATTTCCTCATTTCATTTAAAAAAGTATTTTCTTTTGATTCTTCTAATACTCAGCACATACATTAAACATTTCATTTTAGTAGTATCAAAAATAATAAATATAACTTGGGCATAGTGGCACATGAATTTAATCCTGGATGCTGAGGCAGGAAGATCACCAGCTTGAGGCCAAACTGGGATATATAGAAGGACACTATCTCTAAATAATAATAAATTAAAATGTATTTAACACAGATTTTTATTTAAGCAGGATCATTCACAACATGAAAGAAAACTCAGCCAAACTCTCTCAGATTTGCTTAAGATGCAGCCCATTTTCCTTATGAATCAAGGAACCTGTCATGTCATTAAGCCTACTGCTAAGTACATGACATTCCATGCCTGCTAATGTCTTCCTTTGATGGAATTTCCCAGCTAGGAAAGAAAATACAATGCTAATAATTAAGATGTATATTCACTGTCAAGGCAAAACCTACTACTGAACCATATCTCCAGCCACATGCCTAGCATTTTGTACTAAAACAAAAAGACCAAAACCCCCTTTACTTTACTAACAAATAATTAAATACAAATGACCTGACTAAGGCATACTAACTTCTAATGTACTTGGTTGTTGCTTAAATATTCTGAAAGAAAGGGTAGCATGTTAAGAATTAAAAAAAAAATTACAAGCAAAATGACAGATCAGAAAGATTATTGTTTCCACCCCCCCCCATGATGTGTTGAAGTCAGCTTCACTTTGTTGGACAAACAGCTGACCAAAAGCAGCTTACGGGAGGAAAGGGGTTTATTTCTGGCTTAAAAATTCCAGGGAAACACCATCAATGGTGGAAGAAGTGGCTCACTTTCATAGATCCAAGCAAAGAGATACCATCAAAGAGCCAGGAAACGCCAAAAAGCAGAATCAGCCAGAACTCAAACTGTCCTCCAAGATCTTCCCCAAGTAACATGCTCCCTTGTAGCAAGGATCTTACCTATTAGGGGCTAAAGTTGCAAAATCTTAATTAAATTTAATTAATTTAAAATTAAAATTTAAAATTTAAGAAAACACTTGAGTCTATTGGGTCATAAAGGGAAAGGCAAAAACAAAACAAAAACAAGCAACCTTATTGACTACTTTGACAATGCACACTTGAGATTTAAGTTTCCTGAGCCATGTATGCACTTACTGCTAATAATTTGAACACTTATTTTAGTTTGATATATGGATAGTACCATAGGACTGTAGAATTGATTATTAGGGAACACTTTAAGCACTATGTTATATTTTGGATGAATTCATATTTAGTATTGATGACATAATGATGAAATGTTTTCTAGAAATAGTCAAGTTAAATCTAGATCTGGAAAGCTGTAAAATATCTGACCCTAGTTGAGAATTCATTAAAATCATGTTTATATGCTATATTTTATATGCAATACACTAGCAGAAGAAAAAAGTACATTGTACAGTCAAATGAAATTATAAATTCATGTATTTGGTATGTTTTTGAATTTTTTTGGCTAAAATTATACAGGAATTTCTATTCAACTAATTTGAACTGTCTTGGAAGTTCGCTAGAAAAGGATCAGATCAGAAGACTGGTCAACTGCCCACTATCTTTAAGAGTTCTAAAAACCCATGATCTCAACTAATGCTAAATATTTATTTCAGCTAAAAATAGAAAAAGAAAAACATTAAACTTCCCTGACTCATGAACTTTATATATAGGGAGACCATTCTCTATTCTCTTGCACCAAGGAGAAAATTAACCAACTTATTTGAGGAAATGACATATTTTCTAATTTAACAAAACCAATTTTCCATTACAATCTTTAACAAAAGAAAAGCCATCAACAATATAAGGCATCTTTTTTTCCCCACTGGCTACCATGCATTATTTGCAATGATACATTGTAAGAAGCAACTTTATAAACTATACATATTTGTATACATATAAGAGCCTATCTATAAGCTAAAACACATCAAAATTGTATTTTAGATTCTTTGCTGTATTTAATGTGTGGTCCAACACAATTCTTTATTCAATGTGGCCCAAAGAAGTTGAAAGGTGGTCACCTCTACTTTAGATAAACTGTTTATAATATACATGTCATAAAAATACTCAAGCTGGGAATGTGTTGGAGAGATAGCTCAGCAATTAAAGGCACTTGCTTATACAGTCTGATGGCCCAGATTCAATTCCCCAGCACCCACATAAAGCCAGATGAAAAAAGTGGGGCATACGTTGGAGTTCATTTGCAGTGGCAGGAGGACCTGGTGTACCCATGCTCATTCTTTCACTGTCTCTCTTTCACATAAATAAAAATATTAATTTTTTTTATAATCCCAGGACTTGGGTGGTTGGGGTAGGAGGATCACAGAGAGTTCCAGGCCAGATTGAGCCCACACAGTGAGTTCTAGGTCAGCCTGGGCTAGAGTGAGATTCTGCCTCAGAGAGAAAACACACACACACACACACACACACACACAAAAAAAAAAAAAAAAAAAAAAAAAAAAAAAAAAAAAAAAAAAAAAAAAAAAAAAAAAAAAAAACCTCCAAACAAACAAAAAAATAATAATAATTTCTCAGAAAGGCTTTCAACAGAACTCTAAAGAAGCAATGCTTATATTTCAGCAAATAACAACATGAACAACATGAATTTTTCTTCAACAGAGGAGGTGAATAGCATTGAGCAAGGAAGATCTTATAACAGCTTGCAAAAGCAGGGGCTGGGCGTGGTGGCACACGCCTTTAATCCAAGCACTCGGGAGGCAGAGGTAGGAGGACTGCCATGAGTTCAAGGCCACCCTGAGACTACATAGTGAATTCCAGGTCAGCCTGGACTAGAGTGAGACCCTATCTTGAAAAAAACCAAAAAAAAAAAAAAAAAGCAGGCCCACAGGGAATGCTGTGTTTGGCCCAAAGATTCACCATACCAAACAGACTGCTTACATCAAAATATGTGTTAGTGACTCTGTAGGTACCAGTTAGGACATTTCAGTTAAAATGTAAACCATATTAGTAGGGTTTTGCTTCTTTAGATTGGAAAAAATTTAGCAGTCTAAGATAAAATTCTTTTCCTAAGTAGGTGTAGGAAAATTAAGCCTTCAAAATTTCCTGTAAGCTTATTTTTTAGTGGCTAAGAAAAGTGAAAGAAAAGAGCAGGGAAAATACTTTGGCACAGGGATGACTTACCTGATATGCCATTCTTGCTGGTGTTCAATAAAGCTACAGATGCTGCAGAAACTCTTTTATTGTTCACAGTCTGCCCTGGTTTTCTTGAGGTACATTCTTCAGTATCAATGTTCTGTACATTTAGTAGCCTTGGCTGGAAACACTGTAGTCGACATGATCTGATATTGCTTAATATTTCAGAAAGGGACAGTCTATTTTCACAAGGTTTACTGGAAGCATTGGTCCGAGAAAAATTAGAAGAAAAGTCTGTATTTTGGGAAGAGCTTGAAAAACCATTCAGCATTTCAGGGTCTATCTGTTTTAAGACTGGGTCATGTTCTGTGGATATTCGGTCCATGATGACCCTGAAAAGCAAGACATGTATGTATACATATAAGTTTTTCTGCAGCTTCCCTTCCTACTGGCAAACAAGACCCCAGTCAAAACAGATTACCTTCCACCTCTGCCAATCCGCCTCCTTGCAAATCCTATACATCTCCTTGGGACTGTAAGTGTTGTAAGGCAGTGCCTATACCTCAACTTATCTAAACCTGCCAATTCTGAACTTTCACACACATGGTTAACTTGGTCCAAACGAGGCTGTAAAGAAAGAAAAATATTGGATTAACTCATAAGTAAATCTGAAATGAAGAAAAGTTAAATTATGAAAAAAATTTACAGGTAGATCAGCAGAATAAAACTATAGATGAAAAACTGTAAAACCAGGGCATCAAATGATATCAAACTGAAAAGTTTACTCACCCAAATTACCCAAGCTAAAATTAATTTATAAATATAAACACATTTTGCATGTCTTTGAAAAATACAAATAAGGATTAATGTGTCTTTTAATATTTATGCCTAAAGAAGAGCTGGTGAAATTAGTAACTTATAGTCTTAATTTACTGTGATAAATCAGAATGGATTCTTTTTTTTGGCTAGGGGGACTAACAATTACACTTAAAACATACACAGGTTAAGCTGATGCTTTCTTTTTATTTTTAAGAAACACAGAACTTCTTTGCCTTCCCATTATATACACTATTCTATTTTTCTGTCTTACTACTTTTGTCCCCCTTCCATAATAGAATTTCTTTCTCTCATCAGCATATTCTTAAAATAAATACTCATCCTTACTACTTTCAATACATCCTCAAAAGCTGTCAGTATACATTAAACATAATGTAATTAAGAAAATGGTCCCCACAAGTCATGTAAAAAAGGTAAAGCCACCCTTATCAATGACCAGTTAAAAACACTTAGCACTGGGGAGTAAGGGCCATTCCCTTAGGAAAAAACTGTACCTAAAAATGGGCTTAAATAGCACAAAGAGAGTTTTAAATGTGTCCAGAAAGTTATGACTACAATTATCAAGCAAAATATTAGCACAAGGAAAGTTTAAAAACTGTAACTTTGATTCTTATTGGGTATGTATGCCCAAGACAGATTTATTTAACAATAAATTTCAATATCCAGAGCCAATTTAAGAGATTGTGGTACTAATTTTCACAACACCTAAAACTATAACTAAAGCCCAAAGTAAAACTAAGCTTCTAAAATTTGGTTCAAGTAATGGAACCTGATACCTTTAGAAAGGACTCAACGACTCTTGGCCTCTTACTAGTGTTCACATAAGGGAAGCTACATAAAAATACTGATCTGTTTCTCAATTTTCAATCAAGCCTAAGTCACCTTGACATGAGTGATCTGTCAGTTCCAGCTCACAAAAATACAACAAGAAATAAAGTTCTTACAGCATAATACTGGCATCCTGCCCGCCTTCGAAAAGCACAGGAACCATCAGGATCGTTTTCCTCTTCAGCTTCAGATACTGGGGATGGGACCTAGAGAAAAGAGACATTCAATCACAAATCTACCTACCTCCAAAAATTTCATCAAAGACAAGAGGCTCCTAAGGTCTCAACAACAAAGCAGACTTAATACTCACCCACCATGACTCAAGGAACTGAGCAGAAGAGAGGGCGGAAAGATTGTAAGAGTCATGGTGGGGGAGAATATCCAGAGGCACTGCCCACCTCAGTAACAACATGCAAAGGGGGACAGAATCGGGTTAACTCCTAGGCTGTTCACAACCCCCTACCCCATGGACTGATCCAGACTGCCCACGGAGGAGGATATCCAACTGACCGGGGACAGGGAAGAGGGAAATTGGGGAAGTGGAGACATCAACACATTATTCCCTTATTAAGTGTATCTAATTATGGATAATAAAATAAAAAAATAAAAAAAATTCATCAAAGACAAATAAATTTTATGGCTAAAAATTCTCATTAGTTAATTTTACATTTGGTAGGCTAAGTATACATGGTATTGTTTACTTGCTTCTGAACAGAAAGTGCTCCTGACTTAAAAAGAATTAGGATAATTTTCACAAATTCCATCTATATATTGTGAATAATATGTTTAGCCATAAATACTAAATGACATTAGGATTTGCCTATAAGATGTGTAAATTCTTTGTAATACAACCAAAAGCTAGGAAGTTTAAAAAGACTCCGGAGACATTTGCTCAACCATGTTTATAGTGGCTCAATTCATAATAGCTAAGAATTGGAATCAACCCAAATGCCCATCTCTGGACGAATGGATGTCAAACTTGTGGTACATTTACATGACGGAATTCTACTTAGCTGAAAGGAAAAACGACATAATGAAATTTAAAGAAAAGTAGATGAATTTGGAACAGAACATACTTTATGAACTCACATAACAGCGAGTCAAACGCTGCTCTCCTTTGTATGCGGTTCCTAATCAGGTTAAGCTTAACTCTAAGCAAACCTGACAGGTGAATTGAGAGAATGCAAAAGGGGATGGATGAAATAGGGGAAAGGAAGGGGAGGGTGGAGTACTTATACATTAAGCTAAACCAATAACAAATCAAAATCATAAAATCCTTACTGTCATATAGTAAGCTCTGGAGGAAGCTGTGGGCATTGCCTGGTAGGAGGGGTCATGAATAGAATGGGAGGAAGCCTTACCCCATAAAAAATTGAACAGAATTGTAACTCCCTGTCTCAGTCATTGGTTCCTTCCCACATGGAGCAGTTGATCAGAGACCCATGAGGTTCCCAAAATAAGACAGGCTTCTGTAAAAGCTCTTGAATACCCACTCCAGGCTAAATGTAAGATCCTATTGCTGAAGAAACCACAGAAAGTCATCGAAAAACCACTGAAAAACCATGCGAGATCCAGAATGGTAACCAGCTCCCAGATGGTAGCAGGTATAGTACTGGTAGGCGCTACATGAGCTGCCAGGGGAAATTGGTCAATGACATTTGGAGAAAGCAGAGACTACTGATATAAAATTCAGACTGATATCAAGAGAATGATCAATACACTGCTCTATGGGAGAGATAGCCAGTCAAGAATTGATCTCTTGTGCAAGTGACACCAAAACCTGGGGGTGGGAGGGTAATTGATGGTTTTCAAATTGGCCAAGAGATCCACTCAGAGGCAAAGAACCCTTAACTGGAATTGGGATCTAGGGCAAAATCATATGGGGACCAAAATCTTGGACTCCAAGGAGAAATTGCTATGACCAGAGAACTACAGAGGCTGCACCCAAAAGAATTTGGCCAAATTAGCAAAGTGTGTCTCATTTAACCCATACTGATCTCACTCTTTGATGGAGATTCTGTTTGTATTTTTTTAGAAGGCAGTTAGAGAGCTGTGGTCAACCTAACTCCACCAGCAAGAAACAGGATGATGATGGCCGACATCCCAGCAAGAGATGAACCACTCTGGGCCTATCATGTGGGGGCCAAATGAAACCTTTGAGAAAGTGGCAAGATAAACCAGAGACCTATCATCACAGCAAGTCAGATAACCTAGAATATGTAATTGAGACAGACACCAACAATATCCAACACAACCCAAAGCAGAAGTCCAGAGACACTTAAGATCCCAACAATAAAGCAGACTTAGTAACTCACCCACCATGACTCAGGGAACTGTGGAAGAGAGGGCAGAAAGATTTTAATTGCCATGATGGGGGAGAATATGCAGAGCCATTGTCCCCCTCAGCATCAACATACAAGGGGAGGGGGGAAACTAGGCTACCTCTTGAGCTAATTATAACCCGAGGAGGGCCCCCAGTGGAAAGAATGTAAAAGCCAGAGGAAGAAGAGGAGTGCTTTGCAATACTGTCTTCCAGACACAAAAATGGCCATGGCACTCATGCTCTCATTAGCTACACAAAATCTGCATAGTATGAGGGTAAAAATTGATGACACCACAATAGAAGAGACTAGTGAGAAAGAAAAAGGCAACTGGATAGATGGTTCAGCAGGAAAGGTGCTTGCTTGCAAAGCCTAAGAAGCTGGGTTTGAATCCCCAGTACCAACATAAAGCCAGATGCACAAAGTGGCGTATGCATCCGGAGTTCATTTGCAGCGGCTATATGCCATGGTGTGTCCATTCTCTCTGTGTGTGTCTCATTCTGCTTGCAAATAAAGAATTTTTTTTTTTTTAAAGAAAGTAGGGATCCAGTGGAGGGAGGATATGGGAGAGGGAAAAAAGAGGGTTGTAGGAGGGGAGTACGATCATGTTATATTGTCTGAATGTATGGAAGTTGGCAATAAAATGTTAATTTTTTTTAACCCTTGTTTCTTTTCTTTTTAAATCACTTCTTAAGCTTAACAGGTCAGAAACAGAAAATTAAAAGAAACTTGGGGCTGGAGAGATGGCTTAGGGGTTAAGGAACTTGCCTGCTAAGCCTAGGAACCCAAGTTCAATTCCCCAGTACCCATTATAAAGCCAGATACACAAGGTGGTGCATGAGTCTGGAGTTCCTTTGCAGTGGCTAGAGGCCCTGGCGTGCCCATTCTCTATCTGCCTCTGCCCCCCCCTCTTGTAAAATAAATAAATAAACACACACACATATACACACACACATATATATAAACTTGCTAAAAGTAAACAGATTGGCCACAGGAGAAACAGTAAGATCACAATCATATAACAAAGGCTTCCTTCCTTCCTTCCTTCCTTCTTTTTTCTTTCTTTCTCTCTCTCTCTCTTCTTTCTTCCTTCCTTCCTTCCTTCCTTCCTTCCTTCCTTCCTTCCTTCCTTCCTTCCTTCCTTCCTTCCTTCTTTCTTTCTTTCTTTCTTTCTTTCTTTCTTTCTTTCTTTCTTTCTTTCTTTCTTTTAATGCCAGGGTCTCACTCTGTAGCCAAGGGTGACCTAAACTCACCAAGTAGACCAGGCTGGCCTTGAACTCATGGTGATTTACCTGTCTCAGCCTCCCAAGTGCTTACAATGGATAAGTATAAAGACTTAAGCATTCTGCCTGGGCCAGGAACTACCAGCCAAGTATTTCTTATATAATTTGAAGGGACAGCATTGATTCATCAAAACACAACTTATAAACCTCATTAAACAGGTTAAGTAATGATATAAAAAGGACTGACATGCTAAGAGGAATAATATGTCTAATGTAAGTGTCTACTCAAAATGGTTAAACAGCAACACCGTTTTGACACTTAAGTTTAGTTGCCTCTCAGTTTCAGTGTACATACTGGACATCTTTTTCACAAATGCAGGTCAACCATATTTACTTGCACATGTTTGAACCCCACAAATCCCTCATTGCCTTTTTGAGAGGAAACATATTTTCTCCACATTATTTCCAAACTGTGGTAATTACCACTGAGCAGGGGCACCCAGGGGAGAAAGGCTCCAATATACCTCAACAACCCTGGGGGGGAGTCCTACAAGCTAAGGTGGGACTGATTCTCCCCCCCCCCCCGCAACAACCAAGTCCCAAACTTGAAATTTTATACTCTGGATCTTTTATAAGCACCTTCTAAAATCTACAAGGAAGTGACACAATCAAACTCCCTTGCCTGTATGTCACTCCTTCCTCTCAACAATCACTCCCTGGGGGTGGATTCCAGGACACATGGGAAGGCTGCCAGGCTGACAGAGGAGACCCAGAAGCAGGACAAGGGATGAGACAGGCATTTAGTTCTACCCTCCTATAAATCAGTTGGATAATTCTGGCTAAAACGCTTCTTTTCTTAATGCTCCTTATTCCTTGTTCCTTGTTTATTGACAAAGTGGTATATGATTACCTTACCATTTTTTTCTTAGCAGAGCATACTGAATTTAGAAGAGCTAAACCCTAAAGAGCTACTATGAATGATGCCCAACATGGACACATATTTAGACCTTAGCAAAGACAGGGTACTATTAAATACATAGTCCTTAGTATCGTGGGGGTACTTTTAAAATTCAGAGTTGTCTTCAAGAGTCAGAAACATTAAAAAGTTGCAAAATGCAATTTTAATGTGGGAATGGAAAGTGAGGATCATATGAATAAACATAAACCTTAGAAATCAAGATGACAACCCCTTAATACACAAATAATATATGACCAGTTGATGGTGACTGAGCTTTTCTCTCAAGCTGAAGGAACTGAGCTTAGCAATTAGGGACAAGTTCCCTTAAGGTCACCATATCTCAGGCATCCTTCTTAAAGAGTTTATGTTGAGAAAGGCTATTTGCCTACCTAGTACTACAGAGATCATCTCTTTTATTTTATGTTCCTATTCTGTCATTTTTGTTCCAGGAAAGCCAAACTGCTAGCAAGTTTTCCTCTAATAATGTTGTTGTCTCTGCCAGGCTTTCTCTACGTGCTTCACCTGCAAACAGCTATCTATTAGGACCCTACAGACCTCAATCCTTCAAAATGGTCACTTGATGAATGCTCATATTTATACAAAGCATTGTCCCAGTCTAATTGGATAATCCTATGCAAAGTAACCACAGATTTCATTAAGTAGTTAATGCATCTTTGTGCATTTGTTATTATGGATATGAATGCTATATATGTTATTATCTTGGGTGGAAGAGCTAAGTCCATGATAGGATGAAAATACACGTTATATGAACTCTAGATTTGAAATGGCTATAACAGGCTTCTAGACAGTTTTGTTTCCAAACCTATATTTGTGATGTTGGTTTTTAAAAGAAAATTGCTTTAGGGTCAAATAAGTAAAAATATTAAAATATGATAAATCTGGTAATATATTCAAGCTATTTGTTACAGTATTTTGAATTTTTAATACCATAATAAAAAAAGTAGAAGGTATTGCCAGACCAGGTGCTAATCTGTATTATGATTTAAAAAAAAAAAAAACCTTGATCCTTACTATGATAGAAAATTACTAGTCAATATTTATAGTTATATTTTAATATCTTAAAGTACTGATAATCTTTGGCTCAGTAATTCCATTTTTAAATATCCACGTTAAGTACAAAAGGAAAAGACAAGTTGCTCATTTTTAGAAGAAAAAAAACCTGAAGACCATTTGTTCCACAACAGAATAAATTCTACATAACTGAGAAAATAATAGAAAATACTGTTTTAGTGGCAACATATATACTTGTGCGTGTATATATGAGAAATATATAGAAAATGTTTGTTTTATAACACTAGGTGAACAAGCAAAATGCAAACTAGGATGCCAAGTATGTTTTAAAAGAACAGAATATAAAGAGTAGGAGGAAATGTCTTTACGAAGTTTTAGAACCAGCACCTGTGGAAATTCATCTTCATCTGAGCTGTGAAAGTCATATTGCTTAATGTCACTCTTATTGATCACAGGCAATGTCTCAGGAGTGGACTGCTGGGATGTTACCAAAGGCTCTGCTTTAGGCTTCTTTGGGTACTTCTTCTTTTGACGAACCACATCAGAAGCCTCTTCTTTCAAAGACAAATGATGAGGGTGCTGTGTACGTGACGATTTTTCCCCCAAAAGGAAGAAATGAAAATCATTTTAGAAGTCATGAAAAACTATGCTGCTCTTTGAGAAACATACATTTTTATCCAGGTGATTTTAACTGTTGTTTTAAGTATGTGAAATTTATTGTGATCATAAAATGAAATGTGCTTTAGATTTCCTTTCGGTTATAATGAATTCTAATTGTTGTATTAATTTTGCTTTTTATATGAATAGACCATTAGTAATTTTTGATTGCTCTACTATCATGTCATTCAGTGTTTAAAATGTATTTAAATTCAATCCTACTTAAATTCACTATATTAAGCAAATTAGTAACTATTTTTTAAAGACCTCAAATTAGGCCATAAACTCATTAATTCAGTTCTATATATTTATTTCCATTTTTTTTTCCTGGTTTTTCAAGGTAGGGTCTCACCCTAGCCCAGGCTGACCTGGAATTCACTGTGTAGTCTCAGGGTGGCCGTGAACTCATGGTGATCCTCCTACCTCTGCCTCCCGAGTGCTGGGATTAAAGGCATGTGCCACCACGCCCGGCTTTTATTTCCAATTTTAAAAAATGTCTTTCAGTGGTAATCTTTGAGAAAAACAAGTTTATTAACTAGAAAAACTCATCTTTAAGAACATATAATTATGGCCTTGACTGAACAATAACCAGGTGGTTCTCAAGTACCCCATGGTCCTGCCGAATTCCTCTGCAGTCCATCAGCAAAGGGAGTGAGAGAAGCAGTCTAGCCCTTCCTGCTTTCAATAGAGCCTTGTGTCTGCTTTAACACACTGGCATTTAAAAAAAGTTGGAAATGACTGTTCTGAGGACCAAAGTACAAACAATATGGAAGTATAAAATTACTAAGTAGTATAAGTTTCTCTATGTAGTTCAAATGGCAATCTATTTCAGGATGAAAAATAGTGTACACAGTAAACATGCTGCTTGAGCAGCAAATCATATTTAGTGCAACATAAATCCATCATGGAAATTGATAATAGGTATAACTATTACACTGAAAACTCCAATTTCTTAGAAATGCCCCAAGTTTAAGGTGGGATAAGTGAAGAATTAAATGTAACTATGTAAAACAAAGAAAGACAATTATAGGTGCAATTGTGTCTCTAAAATTAATACTTAGGCTATTTATTCTTAGGTAAGATCTACAATAAGATTGAATTTACAATAAAGGCTGAATCAGTAATTTGTATTAAGAACTTCATATTCTACTGCCTAGTAACCACATTCCTAGGAAAGCACTGACTGATATAAAGTAATTTAAAAATAGCTTACAAGATGACATTTGTTGTATTGTTTTTTGGCTATGGAGGTAAGTGTGATTTAATGGAATCAGGTAGGTGGGCTAAATGCCTGTGATTAATAAGAACCTGTGCTTGAATTGACTTGGGTTGAATATAGGAGGAGCCATCCTGCTCCATATTCTTCCTTGGTGTTTCAGAATGAGCCCATGAAAAACAATGACTACAACGTTTTTAAAAGATGAATTTTCCACAAACACCCTAAGTCACCTATAAAATCTTGCTAAAAACTAAGGACCCATTGTCTAGATGCTTCATGTCAATATTTCTTATTTAATCTAATATCTTTAAAGTTGTTTTATTAATTTTTACATATGCCAATTAAATACTTGAATGTAGCGAGAGGACTAAATAAGTATAATTAATTAGTCTAAGAATATAATAAATACTAAGTCTAGCTCTTTTACTCAGAAGAAACTATAACACAGAAGCTGGAGGACTTTCTTAAGTCAATCAAGGTATGTGACTGGTAAATGCTGGTTCTGGCAATGAGGATAACAAGAATAAGTGAACAGTCTCATTGAAGGTTTAAATTTTAGATTGGCAAGGCTAGTAATAATAAGTAGACTTTAAAACTGCCCTTATTCTCTAGAAAAGGAGACAGTGTATTGGAAAGTGATGCACTTTGGTAGACATAAACTCAATTTATGAACTGATACTTTTTAGCTATGGTTGAAGAAGTCACACAGCAGAGGAACCTTAAAGAATTCTTATGAAGATTCAACTTGTACTTAAAAACTAGTGAAATGGTAGCAAATAGTAAAAATGAAACTCAGGATATTTACCTTAGTTTTGCATTCTTGAACTTTGTGGTGATTTCCATTATGAAGAGCTGCTGGAGTGGCATATAATTCTTTTTCTGATCTATTGACTTTTACTTCATTAAGGATTTCACCTCCATAGTCTCCCAAATGATATCTTGAAAAGATAACCCAAAACAGTGACATTTTAATTAAGTTAGCAAAACAGTTATCAGATTTGGTGGTAGACAGGGTCTCATGTAGCCCAGGCTGGCCTCAAATTTTCTATTAGTCCAGGATGACCTTGAACTACTGGTTCTCTTGCCTCTATTTCCCAATGGCTGGGATCATAGGCAAGTGCTCAGCTTTAAGATAGAAGATTATTTTTTAAGAGAAAATTTATAAAAACAAAGAAGCTCATACTTTGGATTTATTAAAAACTCAACAAACCTCATAACAAAAAAAAAGACATATGAATTTCTCATATGCCTTATATTATCAAGTACTGGGAAATGTTTAGAATGCTTACTTCAGGAATCACACAAAATTACATTAGGTTTAGTCTAGTCTATTTAATTATGCAAGAAAATACCTTAAGAGAACATCAAAAAAATTTGTTTTCCAGCCAAAAAATGAAATCAACCTTTCATTTCCTTCAAATTTTGTTTAATAAAAAATAATATATACCCTGAAAAACAAAAAAAAATATAAAGAAGTAGGCAAAATAATTTTTAGGTTCTTTTTAATTAAAATTCAATGATTCTGCCCAAAGTGTTTTTAAAGTTTAGTACATAATCTATTCTACATATGAAAATCTGCTAAAAATGTAACTCAAATCAGTAACAATTTAATTTTCAAGATCAACTAGTAGTCACAAGCCTTAAAAAATGATAGCTCAGCAGTTAAGGAGCTTATTTGCAAAGCTTAATGACCTGGGTTTGATTCCCCAAAACCCACGTAAAGCCAGATGCACAAAGTGGTGCATGCATCTGGAGTTCATTTGCAGTGGCTGGAGGCCCTGGCATGCCCATTCTCTCTCTTTGTCTGTCTGACTTTTCTTTGTCCCTCTCTGCTTGTGAATAAATAAAAATAAGAGAACATTAAAAAACACAATAAAAAAGAAGTTTAATAGAGAAGCAATATTAACTGTCACAGAGCTAGGCAAAAGCTGCCATTAGCATGTAATAGTGGAAATGTTACCTTTTTTCCACAACTTCTAAGGTTAAGTGCAATAATTCTCGTTTCGTTTTCTCTCGTCTCTTAATCATTTCCAGAATTGTTATAGCTCTACTAAATTCTCGCCTTAGTTTCAACATTTTTTCATAAGAGGCTTCATCATTCTTCCGATTCTATTAAAATAATAATAATTTTAGAATTACCTAGTGATCCCTATCTCTAATTTCACTCAGCAATTCTTACATCAAAATTTATCTTACATCAAAATTTATCTTACAAATAAAATGTTTAAAGTTCTTTTATAAATACCCATCTAAATAGCAGCACAATGAGAACTCATCTATCTAACTTTGAAAATGTTAAGCAAATATCTCTCAAATATTCAGAAAACATGTTGCAAGCTACTTAAAAGATAGCATGGCACAGAAAGAATGCTTCCAATGTGAATAAATTAAAATTCATTCACCTGAAACAAAACATACTATATCAAAAAATAAATGCATTATATTGTAGCAATGTATTTTCCAATGATGAAAGTAGTTCTGCCAACATCAAAGTAACAATAAGGCAAAATAATTATCTATCATTCAGGCAAATCTGTAAGTGGGGGCTAGAAAGTCCATGGTGTAAAATGTAAACATGAGCAATGACAATGCTTTCCATCAAGAAATGGAAAGCAAGGTATCAAGCCCCCAAGAAATAAGATTATCATGCTTTAGTGTAGTCACACCTCAGTGTAAGACAGTAAAGAGATTTAGCAAAATTCTGAACTTCAGAATATTGCTAGCTGGTTCATACTTTCAAACATAAACGTAACTCCAACTAATTACAAAGTGAAAGTCCTGCTAACGAGACAAGACAGTTGTAATAAGTGGTGTCTATTTGCATATAAAATTACTACTAATCAATATTTGAAACCAAATATCTATATAGTATTTAATTTATACTGGGCATAGAACTATATATACTTAAGCAATATTTTCATGAGTTAATAATTCAATTACATTAGAAAGAATCTCTTAAAAACATCAAAGGTCTCATAATGGAGGATTATAAAAGAGAAAATAAAAACTAAAAAAACCTCTTATTTTTGTTACAGTTTTTTTGCATTTGAAAAAAATCACCCATTTAAAAACAAGGCAAAGCTAAATCCTTTCATAGTATTGCATATGAAATATTTTTAAATGTAAGTCTTCCTTCAGTTCAATCAAAAGAAAATTCAATTTTATTTCTCCTTTAGTATTCTGTGACAAAAGGTAAAATCTAAAGCATAGCTTTAAACAGCAATTAGAGGTGGGGGTAACTAGGCAACAGTAAGAACTTCCAATTTATAGAATTAACATTATCAACAGCAAATACTAAAATACCTACTTTGTACAGGAGGCTACTATATATGCCTAGAACCATTCCTTGCAGTATAAATAGCTACATGCAGTCAGCTGAGTGATACTCCAAAGCACACCAGATTGCTCCCTTCATCAATAAGTGTTCCTCTCAGATTCTGTCCTTTTGCCCACTCTCTTTAGGGCCAAATAACTAGCTTTTCTAACTTTTCCTTTCCCTTGTCACATTCTTTTTACTTTTTAAAATAAAATATATTATTTTGGAATAATTTCAGACTTAACAAAAAGTTACAAAAGCAGCACAAATTTTTAAAAAGAACAAATATTTTCCATATATCTTCAGCCAGATTCTCTAAAAGGTTAGTATATTATACTGGCTTTATATTTCTATGTGTATATATATCAGCACATGCATATTTGCATATAAACATATATTAGCAGTATTTTTTAAATAGGGAAAACTTAAAGCTATAATCCCCAAACATTCTATGTACCTTGTCTAAAGGCAATATTATCAAATAATCAAAGTGTAATATCAAAATCTGGAAATCAACATTTATATAATCTTATATCTAATTTCCAGATTCTATTCATATTTAATCAGTCATCTTGTCAATAATCATAGTTATTGCTATAAGGGATATTAGTGGGACAATAACAATTTTTTTCCTAAGTCAAGGATTTGACTCAATTAAAAAGTAGTTGTCAATGTCTCTCATTTCCCATAATTTTGAATAGTTTCTCTGTCTTTCTGTAGCAATCATTACCTTCACATTTTTGAATAACAGAGACCATTTCTTTTTTGCAGAATATGTCTCAATTTCAGTTTCACTGATGTTGTTCCATGATTATATTCAGGATATATATTTTTGATACATTTACTGGAGAAATGATATGGTATCCCTCTCACATCATATGAAGTTAGATCATATGATTGTGTCTCCCAGGTTTCTCTAGTGAAATATCCTTTTTCCTGTTTAAGTTATCCATGAAGTTGTACGTATATATAAGTATTTTGTTTTTCACCAATTTCCCTCATTAGTTTAACGATCACTGATTCTTTTACCTGAAATAATTATTACTATGGTGGCTGCCAAATGGTGACTTTTTGTCTGTGTGTGCATGTGTATACTATGTGTGAAGTGTATATATGTATGTGTGCAGTTGTGTGCATTCACAGGCGTGCAGGTAGAGGCCGCATAAGAATGTCAGGTTTCTTCCTCCACCCCCATTGCTCATCTGCATGTTTCCTTGAGATGGAATCGCTCATTGATTCCAGCACTTGCTGTTTTTGCAAGCACCAGCAATTTCCTGGTCTCTGATTCCTACTAGACTAGAGTTACATATGCCCAGCTATTTATATGGGTGCTGGTGAATCAAACAGGCAGGCTCAGGTCCTTGTACTTGTATGGGAAGGGATCTTATGTAGTTCCCCAAATGGTATTTCTGTTCCATGCTTCTGTTTATATATGAAAGTTTGGAAATCTACTATAAAGAAATATTCACCAGATGCATGGATAAAGAAAATGTAGTATGCAATAATTTTTTTCAGCTGTAAAAAAAATTAAATCCTAACATTTGTAGGAAAATGGATGGAATCAGGGATCATTGGGTTAATGCCAATAAACTAGACCCAGACAAATACATTTTCTTTCATATGCAGAATACAGATAAATGTGTGTAGTTCATAGAAAGAAAAAGGTGACCGACCATGAAAGGGGAGGATAGGAGAGAGGGGATTATAGAATACATGTAGCAACAAAACAGAAAGGACTATTTAGGATAAGCAGTGAACCAACAAGGGTAGGGGGCAAAGGGGATGGAGGAATCCTAGTTCCTTTTAACAGAAACTAGTACTTAAAACTAAGAGCTACAAGGCATGTCCACTACTACTGGGTATCACTGCTTATATGGTTTCTCCACGAACACACCTAAGAAATAAATGTATAATATGTAAATGTACATACACACAGGCCTGTATCAATTTCTAGCTATATCAACAGTAAACTCATATTGACATTGTTTATATTTTTATGCCTTTCTCTGAATTTCAGCTGTTCACTCCTTCTTAACAATTGTTTCTTTTTGGGCCAATTCTTTTCTTCTAATTCCAGTTATATATTTCTGTATCTTCTGTCAAACTTTAAACCACTGTACTTTAGAATCAAGTGTAAATCTTAAAAACAAAAGAAAATTCATAGGTGATGTGTATGTATGTATTTATGCATGCAAGCATGTATACATACATGCACATCACACAAGCACACACACACATACATGCTGATACAGGACTTCTCAATCAGTGCATTTAGATATGGTAGTGTTACCTTGTTTAAAAATGTCCTATAGAACTTAATAAGCATGATTATACTGAATGAGTTTAGCGGATTAAAATTAAATTCAAGATCGCCAATCAAATATCTTAAAAGTCGTTTGACCTTTGCAACAGCCATACAAGAAATGTTTTCAAGTTACATGCATAAAAAAGGAAATGGAGCCTTTATTAGCAGTATTTATTTTTGTATATCCCCATGTTTGCCCACTTCCTGAACACCTAGGAAGTATGTACTATTTGTTGATTATTTTCCCATCTTTCTAGTTTTGAAACACAATAAACACTTGTAACTAGCACACTATACACGACAGGGATAGTATTTAGTTCTGTCATTGAAAACAGAAAGAAACAAAAGGTAAAGAGCATTGGAGAAGGTGATGTACAACTAAGAGGAAATCAATATAATAAGAGGTAAGCATCAGTGTCAGAAAAAATTAGTATTGATGAACACATGGTGGTGATATCTAAATTTGAAAACCAGCTACTAATAAATAAATAAAATAAAACTCCTACAAACAAAAGAATGAAGCATAAAAATTCAGAATGTTATTTACATAGTAAAAATATCACTAATTTTAAGTATTTCCTATCCATTCACTTAAGGAAGTCTAACAGTAATGCCCAGTAATAATTAAACCAATACATGGCTTTAAAAAGCAACTGGAAGTTCAGATTTCCAATGGTCTAATAAAGCCTTTTTTCCTTATATCCAGTAATTTAAGTTTTACTGTATCATAAGCTTATCTCATTTTAGTCTAAGCAAGGTGTTCGATCTTTATAAAATATTTTAAATTCTCCTAGCTAAGAACTAGAATGCTAATTTGCAAATAGTCTGTGTAAGGAACATTCATCTATACTTGGGAAATCTAACCTCTGATGTTTAAGAAAATCACATCCATAAGGAGAAAGCAAAGTTATAAAAATTCTAGTTATTACACAGTAGGGCAGTTTCTCCTGAAATACACCACTCTGGCATCTGTAAGCTTCGCAGCTATGTTAACAGCTGACAAAGACAACTTGTCCCACAGAAATGTTTTGCCTTGAATTATAATTCTTCATGGTTTTTACATTATGCTACTGTTACTGATTCCTTGTGAAGTTAGAGAATGTGTTATCATAGGTAGTATTTATTGTTAATTATATGAAATGTAAGGCAGTGAATTGAATACCATCTGAAACAACCCTTTCACATACCATATCATTCCAAAGTATGAAACCCTGTTTCTCTTAAAATTCTGGCTCATACTGCTCTGGAACTCTGATGGGGACCTGTCAATTTGAAATCTCTCACAATTGACAACTTAGAAAATGAGAAAAAGATCCCATGGTTACCTCTGGCTATTGCCAGAATAGGCTTGAAAATGAATCTTTCCTTACTTCCTATAGCCCTATATTAGCTAGAAGTAGCAAGGTACATTTTTACTACAAGAACTAGTAATACTGTTTCAAAGGAACCATCAGCTCATAAGTGACCAACAAGGAAAAGTAATATAATTTCAAATTTTTGGCTTTCTAACCAGAAGAGAGCTACAACTAGATATATAATTCACTAAACTCAAATGTCTGAGGTGTGCAGAGACACAAAATTCATTATCGCATTAACGTCAAACAAACTAGGATGATCAATCAGACTGATAAAAGGCATAAACAATGTAAACACACATGGTCAATAAAAGCAACTTAAAAGAGAGGCAATCGAACAGTTCATTAGTGTCAGTCATGCTCAAGTTATCCAAGTTATCTGAAAAACTACTGATCTTAAATACTGTTTAGAAACATTCAATTAATCTAATATGCACATTACCTTTCGAGTCTGCATTTTCTCTGTTCTCCTCCTAAAGGCAACATAAGGGTCATTGTTTGTAGAGCCATCTCTTTTCTCTTGTTTAATTTGAGGAATGAGTGATGGCCCCCTGCAGTTTTTACGCTTTCTCACCCAGTAGTCATATACAGCTTTAATAAGGTAATCATCTTCATTTAGCAGTAGTTTTGCTTCTTGAAGTGTTACAAGCTAAATGGAAAGCACAAGAAGTTAACAACTGAAATATTTGAAAAAGAAATCAAAGTTAAACTACAATTACAGAAAAAATATGATCCATTTATGCATTGTAATGGCAGGTGAGGACATTAATTCAACCTAGAGGCCTCTCATAAAGTGGGACATTATAAAACTTTGCCCAGGGAGGAAGTGATCCTATCATTTAAAATATTTAATAAAGCTAAATGATACTTGGAATGACTACAACACATATATCTCACAGGTAAATCATGCAAATATACTTGTCTTTCAAAATTTCCCGTATTCTACAATTCTATACATTTGCTTTTTAAAACACTTAAAAATTTTTAATTTTTAGTTGACATACAGAGATTTAGATATTTGAAGGACTACTAGTTTTCAAGTCTATTAGAATCTATGGGTTTCTTTTTACCTCAGAAATATAATATACTGTAAATTACTACAATATGGCTATTTGGAATTGATAAAGGGATACACACACACACACACACACACACACACACACACACACACGGTGGATGGATGTAATTTCACTACTCAAACTGGCTAGTTGGCTAGGTCCTATTCTTTTCTTATTCTTGTCCTGTTCATGTCACGTCTGTAACAGACACTTCCATTAGAAGCTTTCAACACAGGTACTGCAGGGTCTATACCTCCTTTATGAATCAGCCATACCTCAATCTGGAGTTTGTAAAAATTTGCTAAACCAACACATTTTGTCTTGATTCTTCAAGACAATGCAATACAATTTTCACATAATCATTTCTAGTGTACTTAGAAAAAGATCATGCTATTTGTGGGCTGCAAAGCCTCACTGAAGTGATGTCTACCCAACTTTAGAGATAAAGACTATTTTCAAAACAAGTTGAACTGCACTGGAGAGATGGCTTAGTGATTAAACTTGCTTGCTTGCAATGCCTGATGGCCCGGGTTTGATTCCCCAGTAGAGATAAAGCCAGATGCTGAAAACAAGTTGAACTATAACCTAAGACACATTTCAAATGTTGAAGTGAAAAAAGAGTTTTCTCATTAAATTTATATATGCATATACTACATGTAGAGATGGATTTGTGTTATCCCAAAAAAATCATCTGAAGAAGGTATGATTCATCGTGATAGTAGCTGATCATTGTACTTCAAATCCTAGGGTGGGGACATCTCAGGTTCATCAGTTGATTGTGGCTTTGGAATATGAAAAAAATATATATATATATATAATCTCCACACCTGTTAACTAATGATGGACTGATAGGGTCTGTTCTTTCCTTTTTAGCTAATGGACTTTTAAAAATAAAAATAATTTAATTTTCACATGTAATTTATTAGTTATAATAATTTGGTTCCATAGTTTTTAACCACAGAAGAGTATAACAACAATTCAACCCTAGTAATCTAATCTATGTCAATTGGGCTGGAGAGATGGCTCAGCGGTTAAGGCACTTGCCTCCAGTGCCTGAGGCCCTGGGTTCAATTCCCCAGGACCCACATAAGCCAGGCCCACAAAGGGGGAGGCCCTGGTACTCACTCTCTCTCTCTCTCTCTCTCTCTCTCTCTCTCTCTCTCTGCTGGAAAATGAATAAAATATTCATAATCTATGTCAATTAATTTAGTAAATAAAATGGTCATTCTTTTGTAACTCAACCTTTCAGAAAGGTAGCTTAATAATATTCAAGAAATTAAGTAACTTGGGACTTTAACTTGAAAGGCCAGAGTGTGAAACATAACTAAATCAAAAGAGTATTTCTAAACATCATTTTTTTTTGGCATGTGTGTACATGTGGAGACTAGAGGCTGACATTATGTGTATCCTGCCATTGCTATTTACGGAGGTAGAGTCTCATTTGAGCCCAGAGCTTACAGATTTGGCTACTGTTCCACTGAGCCACCTCCCCACAACCCTCTAAACACTATCTTTAGACAGATACCTTCCTGCTGTTAGATGAAGTTCTCTATAATGGTGATTTTATATATATTCATATTCCAAACTCTACAAGGACAGGACTAGAAAAAACAAAAACAAAAACTGAGCTTTCTGTAGGATTCAGAGGTCATGATGCAGTGGGAAGAGGCAAGGACTTGCATGCTAGCCAAGCACTGCGCCACTGACCTATACCACCAATCCAGAAGAGAATTTTCTGGAGCTAATGAAATTTTGCCTCACACTTATAGCAGTTCTCATGTTTACTGCAAGCCAGGATACAGGTTCTTTCCACTCATCAGCAGCAAGCCTCTCATACTTCTGTAGGATGTGCTCCTCGTTTCAGCTAGCAGTGCCTTTTTGTCTTGTTATCAAGTATTTCTTTACATTACAATGAATAATTTCATACAGTTCACAGTTAATCAACCTGATATTTCTTTCCAGTGTACATGGTATTTCTCAGCTAATTATTTATGTTGTTCTATACCAACATTCTATTTTAAATCATCTGTAAAATTAACCTTTAGCTGTTCAAAGACAGCTAGTAAAACTTTTACTTTATCAAATGACCAAAACCCCACAATCAGAACCTTACTTTCTGAGACAAGATCTTGTATGTAGTAGTCTAGGCTTACTTCTCACTGTCTCAGCCTCCTGAGAGCTGGGCTTTTCCTACCACTTTAAATTTTCTTCTTTATAAAAGCCTGTCACTTAGCATGTACTTTAGCGATCAAAACTCAGCAGAGGCCAGAATGTAACTAAAGTTGTTCGATTAGTGTAGAAATGAGTGTAGAGATGGGGAAGCAAAAATTATCTTACCATTTGGGCTTTACTTTTATACTGTTACTAGCACCATGGTACCAAGAACCATTTAGTTAACTATAAATAAAGCTATGGCCTAGCAGTTCCAATATATTGAGTATACAAACTAATAAATTACATGTAAAAATTAAATTATTTTTATTTTTAAAAGTCCATTAGCCTGACAACCCCTGGTTCCAACCACTGGTTCCTTCTCTCACTGAGCTGTTGACCAAAGTGACTCATGAGATTCCAACAACAAGACAGAATTCTGTCAAAGCTCTTGAGTGCTTTCCCCAGGCCTGAGGCAAAACCCTGTTACTGAAGAAACCACAGACTGCATCGATCAGCATCGAGAAACCCTTCAACGTCCGGAATGGTATCCAGCCCCCAGAAGGCAGTTAGTGTAGTGCTG